>JASSUY010039564.1:0-84048 GCA_032466535.1 Forpus xanthops | reverse complement strand
TTCCACCCGGCTTCTTCCCGGCTCCCCTCCTCCCTGGCAGAGCATGCAACTCAGAAAGTCCTTGGCCAGCCTAAACATTGTAAGCCATAACTATAAACACTGGTGTTATCAGCACTGTTCCCAAGCCAAAAATCGAAAACACAGTGCTGCACCAGCTACTATGGAAAAGAGAAAATGACTGCTGCTGCTGAACCCATGACAACTGCTTAAATGGGGGTGTTTCCTCCAGCTGCTGTCCACCACTGCTGCAGAGACAGCAAGCTCTTGCCTGGCACCCTTGAGCAGTGGTGGAGAATTGCTGTTGAATTCCAAAGCTTCTGCATTTCTCACCGCCTGTCCCCTTGTCATCCCACATCCCAGTGAGCTGACACTATTTAAAAAGCAGGCAATAACCTTTGTGGTTTGCCCAGAACAGCAGAGGGATGCAGAGGGCACTGGCAGCTCTCAGCACTTGGGTTCTGCAGTCACCAGCAGTCCAGTGGTCCTGGGATACGGGAGCTCCTCCAAGGCCTCATCCTTCACAGATTTCAGCTAACACTACCTGCAGAATTCATTCAGCTTCCTTTGCCAGCAGTGCTTCAGCTGCAAGGATGTCACCCATAAGCAAGGGCACAGGGACAGCTGTATTCTCCTTTGAAATCTTAAATTAAATTAAAAACCACCGAACCCCTAGAAAATTCTCATTTTCAGGTGTTTTTTTTTTTTTTTTTCCAAGACAGCCTCACTAGACAGTTGCCTAAGGTTTGCCAGCTATTCATTCTGGAGCGACTGAAGGCACAGGCTGATAACATTTTTGTACCAACTCTGATTTGAAGAGGCAGCCAAAGAGGATGGAGAGACCCTGTGGGACAGAGAGGTCCTAGAGCATGAGGGCATGCCCTGGAAGATAGGGGAAGGTGGGGAGGGCACTGGTAGCAAGACTTGCAGACAGTCTTTCTGCTTTCAGTTCTTTTAGGCTGCTTTACAAAATAGAGAAAAGATCAGTAAATAACTGAAATGCCAACTCACAATCAAGCTTGGATATAGGGTGCAAGAGAAGTCTTTAGCAGTAATTATGTACCTGGAGAAAACCCTCATCATCATAGAATCATAGAATCATGGAATCATAGAATAGTTAGGGTTGGAAAGGAACTTAAGATCAAACCTCCTGCCATGGGCAGGGACACCTCACGGGAAACCATGCCACCCAAGGGTCTGTCCAACCTGGCCTTGAACACTGCCAGTGATGGAGCATTCACAGCTTCCTTGGTCAACTCATTCCAGTGCCTCACCACCCTTACAGTAAAAAATTTCTTCCTCAGATCCAATCTAAACTTCCCCTGTTTAAGTCTGAACCTGTTATCCCTTGTCCTATCACTACAGTCCCTAATGAAGAGTCCCTCTCCAGCATCTCTGTAGGCCCCTTTTAGATATCAGAAGGCTGCTATGAGCTCTCCACGCAGCCTTCTCTTCTCCAGGCTGAACAGCCCCAGCTTTCTCAGTCTGTCTTCATACAGGATGTGCTCCTGTTCCCTGATCATCCTCGTGGCCGTCCTTTGGACTTGTTCCGACAGTTCCATGACCTTTTTATGTTGAGGACACCAGAACTGCACACAGTACCCCAAGTGGGACCTCATGAGGGCAGAGTAGAGGGGCAGGATCATTTCCTTTGACATGCTGGTCATGCTCCTTTTGATGCAGCACAGGACACAGCTGACTTTCTGGGCTGTGAGTGCACACTGCCAGCTCATGTTCATTTTTCCTTTGACCAACACCCCCAAGTCCTTCTCCTCAGGGCTGCTCTCAATCTCATCTCTGCCTGTAGCTGTGCCTGGGATTGCTCCAACCCAGGTGTAGGACCTTGCACTTGTCATGGTTAAACTTCATGAGGTTGGCATCAGCCCACCTCACAAGCATGTCAAGATTCCTCTGGATGGCATTCCTTCCCTCCAACATATCAACTGAACCACACAGCTTGGTGTCATCGGCAAACTTGCTGAGGGCGCACTCAATCCCACTGTCCATGTCACTGATAAAGATGTTGAACAAGTCTGATCCCAGTACAGATCCCTGAGGGACACCACTCACTGCTGTTCGTTACACTCCATTTGAACATTGAGCCATTGAGCACAATTTGTTGCATGCAGCCATCCATCCAGTTCTTTATCCACCGAGTGGTACACTTATCAAATTGATGTCTCTCCAATTTAGAGGCAAGGATGTCCTGCGGGACAGTGTTGAATGCTTTGCAGAAGTCCAGGTAGATGACATCAACTGCTCTACCCCTGTCCATCAGCTCCATAGCACCATCATAGAAGACCATCTGATTGCTCAGGCAGGATTTCCCCTTAGTGATGCCATGCTGGCTGTCACCAAGCACCTTGTTTTTCATGTGCCTTAGCATGCCTTCCAGGAGAATTTGCACCAAGATATTGCCAGCCACAGAGGTAAGGCAGACCGGCCTGTTATTTCCTGGGTCATCCATTTTCCCCTTCTTGAAAATGAGTGCTATATTTCCCTTTTTCCAGTCCTGAGCAATAACTAAGGATCTCAGGAGGAAGCAGAGTAAGAGCGTGTCTGCCCTGTCTCTCATTTGCCTCCCTTTGTCATGCTAATGAATATTTTTTTTTTCTTTTCAAGTCTCCTTCCTCCAGCCCCAAATAAATGGGCTCCTCGCCTTGTCCTCCCTCTCCCACTACCTCAGCTTCAGAGGCTTGGATTCTTGAGCCATGCCCATCTCTGCACCATCATCCAGGAGCTGGAAGATCTCTCCTGCTGCCTCCTTTACACTGTTATCAGGTTCAACCTGTTCAATTAGTGGTGCCCCAGGCGCTGCAGGTTCCAGCTTTCTCTTTCTGCTTCATTTAATTTGAACACACGCACCTCTCCCTCCCTCCTCCTCCTCCCAGCTCGGTTCAAGGCCCCAGGCTCTGTGCTGTGAAAGGCGCAAGGCAGGGCATCACTTACACACCTGGAATATGTTGCAACAAGCCCCGACAGCCTTTTACAAGGAAGTCTTGGGCCAGACGATGAGTTAGAAAGTCCTTTGCAAAGCTGCCTTTCTTGGGTAAAAAGAATGCACAGCTAAACCCCATCCACTGATTTCCATCATTTCTTGGGGGACTGGTTTTCTGCCTTGCTTTCTTCTTTTTCTGGGGGAGTTAACATTCCCCTGTGCATACATGGAAAGCCAGCCAGCCGTGCATGTACATAAACAACATACTCGCAGAAAGAAGTTTTAGCTGAAACTGCTCACTGGCTTTTATTCTGGTTTCAAAAGGAAGCCTTTATTGAAACGCTTCAGTTGCTTGCCTGGCTGTGGACAGCCTTGTAACGGGAATCTCTCTTTCCCTCTCCTGGTGCTGGCATGGAGATGCCTGAAGAAGAGAGCTGCAGAATGACTACTTGAAAGCATAGATACAACTTGCCCAAGTGTGTGGCCCAGGGCAGGGTTAAAGCCTGTGGGGTGCAGCCTGGATGAGCGCTATGGCCCTGCTGAGGGCAGAGGGAGCAACCTGAAAAGCCCTGCAACATCAACAGCTTCTCTTCCCAGAAGATCTCCATGCCTGAGACCCATTCAAATATGCAAACACATGGATGCATGCACTATGTATATGTAATATAATGCACTTTCCCTGGCACTGACAGGCAAAGAAGGCCCTGTGTTATGGGCACGGTCTCTGTCCCCATTGCACTGTCACAAAAGCACCATGGATGAGGCTGAGCCTTATTTCCCTTGGTGTGTTTGCATGGGCAGCACTATCAGGGCTGGCATGGCTGCTCCTCTCCCCTGCTGTAACCAGCTGAGGCGGTGGGAGCTGCAACATGGCAGTGCCCCTCTTTAAGGTGCTATAGCTGCTTTCCGCAGTAAGACCAACAGCTTGGTCTGATCCTACCTACTCAGCAAGAAATATTTCTTCATTGCATCCAGCATGTATCAAAACTCAGCTCTCTGCAAGAAGAGGGTGAGGACTGCAAGAGTAATGTTACATAAATGATGGGCAGACACCACTGGCTCCGGCATGAGGAGAGATGATGTGGCTGTGCAATGTGGTGGACCAGTGTTGCTTTTGCTGCAGTAAAAGTGATGCTGGTGAAGGGAAGCACTGTATGCTTTGTGTGAGTAATGCAACCTGACAAGCAGCACACTGCTACCAGGGTTTCGTGCTATGCTGAATGGAGTGACTTTGATCATCTGAGTAGTAATCCCCCACAAAGACAGAGCCCATGGTACTCCAGGATGAGTAAGAAAAGAAACTTGAAGCTAAAAACAAAGGAAACAATCTGACCAATGGAATTGTGGGTTCAGCTGCTTCCTGGTGTTGGCAGGGGGAAACCATGACTCCAGGAGCTGCTGGTGGCTTGAGAGGTCTTTCCCTGCCTGCAAGGCCAGCTGAGAGCCTCAGCCAAGTGGAGGAGCCACTTCCAGATTGCTGGGCTGCTCTTTGCTGGCTGCCTTAGCTGCTGGGTGACTGCTCAGGGGCTTGTGGGGCATTTGCCCTTACTGCCCGGCTGGTTGGACTGTTTCTGTGATGATAAACCTGCCAGAGATGTTGAACCCAGTTCAGCACAGTAAATGAGACAAAGTGCTACCAAAACCAATACAGCTGGACTTATTTTCACCTGCAGAAGTGCTTGCTGCAGGGCTATGACCCACAGTAGCAACAGAGACAGCAACATGACCATACAGAAGTGATAGCAAGTCATTGGGCATGTCATTCCGAGATGAAGATTTAAACAACTCTCTAGTTAAAGACCCCGCTGGAAATAGCACATCAATCTGTGTAAATCTCTTCTCCACTGCCACTACACCCTGATGTCCTGCTAACCTGGTGGATATACATTGCAAAGCATAAAAACTTTCACGCCGCATTTTGTGCTAGGCAGTTCCTCCATGTGGTTTCTTAATGCCTGGGGAGTTTATTCTGCAATGTGCCATTTTTTTCCTACCGATCATCTTAAATGGTTGTTTGTTTGCTTATTTTACAGGCAGAGAAATATTTGGATAAGCTATACTGCTGCAACAGCTTACCCAGAGCATCCTTCATTGTTTACCAGAACTCAGCAACTGGGTGGAACAGAGTTCAGCCCAGTGACTGCTGCATGGGAGCCTTAAGGAATAGCTGAGTGGATGCAGATATCATTCAAGGTCACCTTCTCCCTCTGCATGAGTAATAAGGGATTCTCCTTCAGCATTTTGCAATGGGTTCTTTCAGTCAGTGAGCTGCTGGAAGCCCCTGTCTGCACTGCAGGGAGGAGCTGCTGAGCAGAGCCATCCCCAGCATGTAGGGCAAAATTTTGGTGGGGATGAAGTCAATGGGAATTTTTATGACAGATTTCAGTGCTGCCAATGCCTTCTTTCCTTGTTGAGACAAAAATGAGTGCAGTTTCCTTTTGTCTCTATCTCTTCAACCTTCAAACACTGCCTCAAACCTGGTTTGGATGCTTTCTGTTTTGAAACTGTGAGAAGATGGCCGCAATACTCTCTTCAACCTGTTTGTCTCACCTGGGTGACTCACTCCAAAATGCCACAGGCCTGTAATAGTGGCTCTGTGGTCCCTGAGCAGGACTCCAAGCAAGGATGAGGCAGTGGCAGATAGGAGCAAGAGATGCTCCCAAAGCCTCTCCCCCATCCACCTGGCCCATGGTGGGAGTGATGGGTAGAAATGTGCACCCAAGTGAATGGATTTGAAAGGCAATAAAGGCTTTTAATGCAGGAACTTGGGTGATTATTTTTTTCTAATCCCTGGGTTTGCTATACATACCTCTCAGGAAGTCGATACAGCCAGCCCCCTAATTTTTCATGCATTTTACCATTATAAAGGCATGCTTTTTGAGAGGATTGAAGAAAGGAGGCTGCACTTATTCCATTGACCCCGTGCTATGCCTTTATAAACATTGCTGAAAGATTTCTATGGCCCAGATGGGTAACAAAGGCAAATGAAAGGGTCTGCAGAGCCACAGCTGGGATTTTTTATGCTCCAGGGCAAGGCGAGCATTTCACATTCCCCCGAGGGCTTTGGATGGAGCTGTCCTACTTGCTCTTACCTCCTTGTCCTGTCTTTCACTGAGGACAAGCTGTGCTGGTCCTCCTTGAGCTGGAGGAAGAGGGGAAGAAGAGGAGGATGCTGACAGTAGGGTGAGGCTGGAGGAAGAGGAGAGAAAGATAGGAGAGATAAGGACAGTGCAGGCTGTCTGAGCACACAGCGAGGCAAGGGAGTGTGGAAAGGTCCAGTGGGCAAAGAGGGGGTTTGCAGCAAAGCAGAGGGGATGGAGGGGATGTGGAGCTGCCCCTTTCACAAGAGGCTTTTCAGATGGAAATAGTGAGGTCAGCAGCAGCCTTTGGACAATGGCCCCTTTGCTGCGCTCCCTGCAGCCACAAAGAAATGGGGGGACGCTGCCGGGACGCCCTCTTCGCTTTCCCCCAGGCTGGTGCAGAGCGAGGGGCCGAGCCTTGTCAGGGCTCCCCACGGCTTTGCAGGCTGCAGCCGGGCTTGTCGCTCAGGGCCCGCGGGGCACGAAAACTGGCTGGGAGAATGGTAACAAGACAGGGGGAGGGAAACGGGAGGGGAAAAAGAAGAGTGAGAGAAAAAAAGCTGAAGGATTTCAACACAAATAATCTTCAAGGAGTGTTCTGTAAACAAAACGGAGGGCATCGCGCCAGGAGCACCTGCCTCTCCGCATTGACATTGTTTGGGGAAGAAGAAGAAAAAGAACTCCTCTTGCCGCTTGTGTGGCCGTGTGCCTGCGCTCCAAGCAGTCAGGGATCCAAGCCCGCTGGGGCTGTGTCGTGGTGGGTGCTGCTTGCCTGAGGAGGCAGGAAGGGATTCGATCCTGGGTGCAGGGTGTGGAGCGAGTCCATGGGAGCTGTGACAAAACCAGCCCTTGCACCCAAACCCTCTGGTAATTAGCCCTGCATCTGCTCCACCTTCCCCCTACTGCTTCATTCCTGAGTGATGCATGAGGAAGGACTTGCATGCTTTGTAAAGCTTTTGGTGGTTTAAACCTCCTAGTGTCTTGTATCACTCGGTTCCTGCTATTGTTTTCTCTCTGTACCATGAGTAATCCCTTGCTGGGTGCTGCCACGCTTCTGACCTCGCCGCTCTCCTGCATTTCCAAGCTCCTTAGGCACACGTTTTGTCCTGTTCTGGGGGTGGGTATTAAGGAGCTGGAAGGTTCCTGCACCTACACAAGCAGTGGTGAAGGATTAGGCTGTGCATGAACAAGTCCCTAATCATACGGTTTGGCAACCTACCTCACCCCTCCTGGTGGGGAGTTTCTCTCTGGGTCTCAAGTGCATGGCACCTTTGGTAAGCAGCATCAGTGCTTGCAGGCGCTCAGGGCAGAGCAACTCTGGTGTCATTTCCCTTCCCCCTTTCCAGCCTGAAACCTGTGGCAGCCTTGACTGAAGAACTCTCTGCCGCTCATGTGTGTGGCTCCATGGATGCTCAGTATTGATGCACCAATGCATGCATGTAGGTTGAGGCCCTAAGGACATCTCCAAGCAACAATAGCCTGGGAGCTGCTTCTTTCCTCTTAACTATGAAGGACATCAAGCCCCACGAGGTTAGGTGATGGCAGTGGGTCTGCGGGTGGGCTGGAAAAGATGCAGATGAGATGGAGGCTGAATCTTTGTCCAGTGTTCGGTGTGTAGCTAAGGCAGCCAAAGCTGCCTCCAGGGCATCTCTTATCTTCCTGTTTAAACAAATAACGCTTGCCTGAGGCACACAGCAGGCCCAAGCAAAGCAATCAAGAAATCATCTGCTGGTGCTGATGGATTTGTTAGCTGGTGTAAAGGGTATACTGGTTTCATGTGAATACCATAGGGCTGATTACAACTTGCTAAAGAGCTTTCCTTGTTGTTACATTCAAAGATCTTTCTACAGATGCTGCTAATAGCAGCAAGGGCTGGTGGCTAATGCTTGCTGGCCATTCTACCTTGGAGATAGACTGCTAGGCCAAATTTTGTCTTGTATGTCTTACATGAAATGGCACATCAAAACTGCTGCATTTGTTCATCTAGTGCATGCAGAAAGTCTGGGTAGTTGGTTGGCTAACTGTCCAAAAAGACTGGTTGGGCAGCACAAGCTGAGAAATGACCAACCAAGGCTCTGTGATGAGGAGCATTTCTTGTAGTGCATCATCAGGGGAGGAAACTGTGCAGCAAAATTTTACTCAAGGTGGTATCACCCACCTTAAACTAGGATTATGTCGGTGCAGCAGAGCACTGGGAGCAAAGCAGTGCTCTCTTTAGTTGGAGGCTTCAGCACTGCTCATGTCTACAAAGCTGCAGGAGAGCTGCTGAAGGAAAGTGCTGCTGGAGAAAATTGCTGAAGTCAAATGTATTCAGCCCCTTGCTTCAAAACTAGGTTTTGTTATTTTATGCCCAAGCTTTCAGCTTCCCATGTCCAACTTTCTCCTCTTGACAGTCACACACCCTTACTTGGTACGCTCTTAGACATCACTTTCTTGGCCTAGTTATCAGTCTGCCATAAAGTTTTATCTCCTGTCTAATGCCCCCCTCTGCACATCCTAAAGCACCATCTCTCCTCTTTCAGGGATGGCCATCCTACCCCACGGTGTGGCACTAGGCGCTCCCAATGAATTGCACATCCCCAAGCAGTTAGTGACTACACTTAGGACCTCCAGCTGGCAGCAGGGACCCATGCAGATCTGTGAGCCCCAGCAAAGGATAAGGAAACCTGCAGATCTGAGGACTGGGAAGAAAAAAAAGCCTGCCTGTGGCCAATGCCTCTTTCCCCTCGTCCTGCCGGCTCCCAGTTTAACCATTAACAGGCTGGCTGGCCCTGGCGAGACAATGGTCTGTTTGTTCAGTGCCAAGGGAGCTCATATCGGGGGCCTGGCAGATTTATCAAAGCGGAGTGATTAGCTCTATTAGAGAAGGGATTTGTGTAAACAAAAAGACAGGTGCAAAGAGACGATTCCAGCTGGCAAAGGCCTCACAGAACATGAGGCATTTCAGTGGCAATAAAACTTCTTCTAGGAAACACGAGTCAGACTGGGGAGAGCATTCATGTTTTTAATGTGTTTGGCTGGCCCTCCCCACCAGTGGCCCTCCTCACCATTCATCCTTCCTGGCCTATGTGAGGGAACATGGTCTTTGGTGTCCCCACATTCCTCACCACCCCCTTGAGTTTGCAGGTGTCTCTGAGCTTCATAGGTCTCCATCCTGGGGAGGAGGAGGATGGGTTGCTCCAGGGCAAGGCGTGGTGCTGCTTGTCACCCCTGAGCCACATGATGCACTCCACTCTTCAGTGAGAAGGTTAAGCCCTGTCCTGCTGTCTCAGAGATCTTTCTTCCTTCAGCCATATCCTGCTGGAGTGGTGTTGGACCACTGTGGTCCTATGCATTGCCAGTGAAGATGTTCATAATTTGCTTCACCTGTGCAACATGGTTTGTTACAAGCCTGTTTCCAACATCTGTAAGAAGGGATGAAGGTTGAACCCCAAAATGCTTAACCTATCCTGAGAGCTTTCTTTGGAAACAGAAGGGGAAAGCCCTGTTGAGAGTACGAATACCATAAGCCGCTAATTCAAAACATCTTCATCCACTGCATTTCGAAATCTACCATAATAACTGATCTGTGAAATTCGTATTCAGCTTAGACTACACCGAGACCAGAATAAGCATACTTTTCATCCCCACTGCCTAAGTAGATAAAGCTTACTCACAAGTAACACTTCAAAGCAGAGCATGCTGCTCTTCCAGGCCAGCATTTCAGAGCATTGTTGAGCAGAAGCCGAAGTTTTGACTGTGAAAGTTTGTGTGAGTGAAGCAAAATCAAAGAAACTGGAGGAACCTCACCAGGAGGAGTTTCTGCTTCTCTGATTCGGGATCTCAGCAAACCTGACCCACAAATGATTCAGAGAAGAAAAATCTGTCACCCCCATCTGCAGTTTGTTTTCACAGCAGAGGAGAAGACCCTGTCCTTTTTAGCGTCTGCAATAACAGGTATGCTTTCTTCCTCCATGCTACCTGTGTGCTTAAAGGATCTCTTCAAAGGAGCAATACTATTGTTGTAAAATTTTGCTGAGTATAACACGGAGAAAATATTTCTTCGGATATGCTATATTGGCTGAGTGCATACTAGCAATGCTGACCAAGGGCTGGGTTTCCTGACTGATTCAAGCCCATATTGCAGCTGAGCACCTACTGAGCTCTTCAGAAGCCTACAAGATTATAATCTACATTTTTAGGTACTGACTTGTTTGTGTCTTTAGGCACCCAGGTCAGTACTTCAGCCCTTAAACCTCTTTTGAACACTCCAAAGACTTCTAAAGCTTTGTTGAGTGTGTGTGTGTATATACAAAGTTTACTATATGACTCAGTTTTATAATTGTAAGAAGTCCTTTAAAACAATATCCCTCTTATTAACCCCAAACCCAGGCAATTTCCCATTACACGCTTGTCCTGCTGGGCTAAGGAAGCACCAGAAGTATCCCAGGGCAGGGGGCTGGAGGGCAGCAGTGCTGCCCACTTGGGTGCAGCTCCAGTTCTGCTCCCTCCTTCAGAGAATTAAGTTGCTTAAAGAAAGGCTCAGCAGCTTGATTAGGTTGGTGCAACTTGGTGAATGAAACCTAATCTACAGGGGTGGTGAGGAACTGTATTATATATGCAGTCAAGCCTTCCTAATGGGATAGTTTTGGAAAGATCCCTGTACTTGCTCTGCTGCTATGCTGGTTTTGGCTGGGGTAGAGTTCATTTTTTCACGCTAGTTACTATGGGACTATGTTTAGTATTTATGCTGGAAACTGTTGATAATACAGGAATGTTTTAGTTATTGCTGAGCAGTGTCCACACAGAGTCCGGGTATTTTCTGCTCCTCTTATCACCACAACAGCAATCCTACTGGGAGTGCACAGGGAGTTTACCCTAACCGACTAAAGGGGTATTCCAGACCATATGATATCGTGCTCAGCAATAATAGTCAGGGGAAGGTTGGTGGTGGGGCTGTTGCTTGGGGACTGGCTGGGCATCGGGTGGTTGGTGGTGAACAATTGTTTTCATTTTCATCACTTGTCTTTCTTGGGTTTTATTTCTCTCTCTTTGTTGTTTTCCTTTTCATTACAGTTCATCATTATTATAAGAATTATAATTGGTTTTCATTGCAGTTATTAAACTGTTCTTATCTCAACCCACAAGTTTTCTCACCTTTACCCTTTCAATTCTCTTCTCTCCATCCCACTGAGGGGGGAGTGAGTGAGCAGCTATGTGGTGCTTAGTTGCTGGCTGGGGTATAAACCACTAAATGAAACACCTAGCCTTATGGGTGGCTCCTAAGAACTTTTCTACAAACACATCAGTGGTGTACCAAATGTCTGCAACCAAGTTGCCATACTACATCACTTATATATTGCACAACCTCTGGATCTTCACCTTGCCTTGCCTTTTTTTTTATACCAACATAGATGATGGGGTTGATATCTCTTTGCAAAGTATGAAAGACTTCATGAGCTATTGCTCTGCTCGCAGCTGGCCACGCTTGTAGCTGCATTCTTCAACTGGTTGAAGGTAGTGTTTATCACTGAAGGCAGCTATAAAGTAAAGCCCTGAGGCTATTTTTGTAAAAGCAGGTGACTCAAATATGGTCACAAAACATGCACATCCCAAAGGAGAGCTGTGCAGCAAGCAATGGGCTCCGTGCACACACTGCCCACATTGCTTGAATGGTACATATTTTGACTGCCTGAAGACTGGTGCCACTTAGATTACCTTTTGAAATCCAGTTTCATACAATTTGACTGAATATTAGTTTAATAAGCTATCAAATGGCTCTCACACTGATTCTGTCTCTGTTGCACTTGCTCCATGGATGACTCGCCTGTTTGTCTCCTTAGATGAGGACTATTACCATCTGACCTGATGCATTTTCCCCCCATATGGTGACCTGCTAACATCTTGCTCTGCATAATTTCTCTGTTTATGGGACATGTGGGGTTTATAATGGAACTGATGTTAAAAACAACTCTCTAAGCCTAAACAGGTCCCAGCATATGTTTTCCCTCTACCAGGTCTGCAGTGGTGCCTTTTGCACTCCCCTTCATCCTACAACTGTTTCGCCACCCATGAGTGTGCATGTCCTCTCTCCTTCTCCCCTCCCATACTGCTGGTTTATAACCATTTGCTGTTATTCATCTCAGCTGAAAACAAAACAGAGAGAAAAGTTATGCATGTAGGAAGTCAGAGGTTCAGACAGCAAAAGCAGAGGTGGTATCAAACCAGAGCAAGACTTGAGTATATACATGGTGCTTAAACACTGCACCTGATTTCTCATATTCATGCTTTCCACACAGCAAGTAAGCCTCTCTCTTACTTATAACAAAAATCTTTCTTGTAGAAGTGTTTTTGTTTTTCCAGTATCACATAATTTGCATTGAGGGTCAGTTACACTTTATCTTGGCATTGTGTAGCTGTTGAAAGCAGAAAGATTAGAGGCTTGGCTCTTGCATCAGTCTTCAAAGAATAGAGCATATTTCACCCCATTAATGTGAAAACATTAGTTTTTTTCTGCATTCAAATGGCAAAATAGATCCATCAGTGTGACAGACCTATCTAAGGGATCTTCATTTATGCCTCTTCCCCAAGGCACAGTGGAGATAGGCAAGAATGGAAAGAAAATGAGGCTCATGAAAATTCATGCAATTATTTCTTGGCAAGTCATCGCTACCATTTTGCTTTTGGGTCAGGATAATGCAGAAATGTTGGTAGCTGGGCACAGACCCTGCAAACTTGGGCTGCCTTGCCCACCTAGGACTCTGTGCACATGACATGGTGAGGAAATGTCATGAATGGCAATTGTGATCTCCCCTGGTCTGCCCTCTTTCTGAGCTACACTTTGCCAAGGGGGGTCTTTCTTGTGCCATCAGTCAAAACTTTTGTTTGCACAGAGGCAGGAAGTGAACAGGAGAAGGCAAATGAGATGTCCTCTGTATGGCTTCTCAATAGAAAGGCTTGAGTCTACTCTTCCATATAATCAAATCCATGCAAATGCTGCGTGTCAGCTATGTCTTTATGGATGTTTCACAAAAGGACAAACTGCTGTTTGCTGAAACATGCAAAGGCACCTGTACATTATAACCTATGGATGATCTGCTGGCAACCCCAAGAACTGCAGTGTATGTGCAAAAGGTACATCACAGATCACATGTGCTTTGGTGAAAGGACAGTGGCAAGTATGTTTGCAGTCCCGGGTGTTACTCCTGGCTGCTGTTCTGGGTGAACCTGGGCTAGCTGAGAAGATGCCAGAGGCCCCATGCAGCCTGTGCTTAATATCCAGTAATATAGCACACAGGTTGATCATGTCTTATTCTGAGCACAATTCACACTGTTACATCCATCTCCCTGTTCCCCCAGGAGATACGTTTTTGCATTTGAGTGCAAGTGAGTTGGTGGTAGTCTCCACTCCCACTGGGTGAGAGATGGCACTGGGGACTGTATCAGTATCTCACCATAGTTGGGGAGCTTCCAGCCTGGGATGCCACTTGGTTTAGGGCAGCCTTGCTCAATGCATTATGCATGTCACCCTTCTCATGCCAGGCACCAGCAGAGTAGTGATTTACACTGTTTCTAGGAATGGAGCAGTGCAAACCTGCAGATTCCTTATTTCTGGATGCCCTAATTGTATTTTAGCCCTCCTTAAACAAGGGACAACAATAAAGCAAAGGCTGAACCTGGTGTATTCACTCCCTCTCCTTGAAAGCCATCCCAGTGCTTCCCAGCAGCACAAAAAGGCAGTGAATCTCCTAGAGCATCCTTGTTAGGAATATATACTTGGGTGGAGAGGTACAAGTGCTTCCTATTTGGTAATTGCTTTTAAGAGCTGATTAGAAGTTGCAGGCACTCACAGAATTCCCAGGAAAGATGGAGAGTGAGCTGCCACCAACACCTCTGCTACTTGGGTTCAATTTGTGCTTTGTGGCATGTTTTCCTGATCATCACCAGTGATCCTGGGAGTTCATCTTGTGCTCACTAACCCAATGGCTGGCTCCAGCCTCATTCCTCCTGCAGGCAGGGCTGCTGCCAAGCCGAAGCTTTCCCCTGATTGCTCCATGGCCCCCAGTCCTGGGTTTCTATCAGAAAGGATCAGCAGTGATGTGTGGGCTGTGGGCAAGCAACACAGCAAATTAATACCCTTCTCTTCACTGGCTCGGAGTGGTGAGTTTTTCCTAGCATCCTAATGGTTTCATTGGGATTTGCTATAAGAAAGCAATCCTAACAGTGCCAACAGCAACAAAAAAAAAAAAAAATGCTAGCCTAAGGAAGAACTGACAACATGACTTACGTGCCACTGCAGTCTGTGAGAGCCCTCTAAGGATATCCCTAGATATAAACCACATCTGGGGACATTCATGGTCCACCTTCTGGGAGGACAACCCGAGTCCTAAAGGCACCAACGCTGAAGCTTTGCGGTAGAGAGTTACTGGTTGCTCTGACACCTTCCTGCCAGGCACTTGGCAACTTTAGGGGCCATGTGAAGACCTGCTCAAGACATGAGGATCAGGAAGAAAGGCTGTGAAAAGAATGTCTGAGTATGTGGGAAAACACAGAACGTATGAAGGCAAGAAAGGATTCCCTCACTATCTTTTATGGGCTGGCTTGTGAGTCTGGCTTGACTGCTTAGGTGATTTGTAGGGGGTAAGCATCAGGAATTGCAATAGCTTGTCCTGGTTTTGATAAAACCCTAAATTTAGATCATGATTCTCTAGCCTTCCCTTCCTTTCCCTTCCCTGCACTTTCCTTTGATTTTTCTCTTTTATTAGGGATATTCAAGCAGCTTTGCTTTATTTCTACATGCCAGCAGCCAACCTACAGAGAAAGTTATGTATTGCAGCCTGGTGAACCAAGCTGCACTGGCAGGATAATACTCCTTATGCTAGAGTGCAGCGCTGAGCCTGCTGGTGCAGCGGAGCAGAGCTTATGCTTAGAGAGGGCATGTTCCTGAGCTCCTCTTCTATGCCATAAAAATCACAGTTACACTCATCACTTGGTGCAGATGTTGAACTGGAGAGTCAAAGCTAATATGTGGAGACAGCAGCCCTGCAGCTGAGGGCCACCAAGGAGGAGGATGACAGGGTCCTACTGTACAACAGTGATGGGGACAGTTGTGGGTGTAAAGGTGTCTGGGTGAAGCAGTGGCTCTAGCCAAGGCAGCAGCCAGCCTCCCCTTGATGCAGCATGACTGCCTGGCCAGCTCCCTCCTGCTCAGCAACCCAGAAACCCCTGTGGGCCCTTCCACCTCCATCCCTCCATGAGTAGCTGCGAGCCCTTCTCATATACACCTGCAATTGACTTACTGGCCTTTTTTATTATTTATTTTATTTTAGTTTATTTTACTTTATTTTATTTATTTTATTTTACTCTAGGCAGCTCCCCTATGGTTTGGCAGCATCTGCAATGAACCCTTGCTCATCCTGGGGTGGGGGGGATCCTGTCTGGGGAGGTCTTTACTGGGACCAGCTCCACACTCCCGCTGGAGCATTCCTCAGGCACCCTTTCCATCGAGGTGTGCCTGCCTTTTGTTACCTGCCAGGAAGAGGAGGAACAGAATTGCTTAATTAACATATATGTACCTTGGCAGAGCACCAGCCCTAGTCACTGGCTCCACCCTGCCTTCCCTTCCCCATAGCCGTATCGCTTCCCCCCTCCCTTGACATACCATTCCTCCTCGCTATCTAGGCTAATCTTCATCAGTCATTGCCCCGATGCTCTCCTGCTCTGACACGCTCCGAGTTTCAGTACAATTCCTGCGGCAGGTCGTGTCACGTCCTCTCATGCCGGCTGCTTTACATGGATCCCTGCCGAGGCACCACACAGCCTTGAGCAAGACTTCTTCTGCTTGCAGTAATTTAGGGCGTCTTTCTTTATTGCTGGCTGTTCAGCTCTCTGGGAGGAGGAGCCATGGCTTTCGGTTTGCTTTGGAGAGCTGGCTAAAATGCAGTGCAGGGCAGAAAACAGCTAGCGTGTTCCAGCTTGAGCTTCTGCCTGTGTGATTTAGGCACTGAGGGATGCAGGTTTGTTATTTCTGGAATGTCAGAAGGCTTCACTTGGGGTGGTTTTTTATTTGTTTTCTAGAAGGGACCAAATGGCACCCTGTTTATAGCTAGCACACTGTGCTCTTTTGAGCAAAAGGGGTCTGCTTCTGCAGTGCCCTCTGCCACATCTCAGCTGCTGCAGGGTGTACATCACTTTCCCCACCAGCCCACATACGTGGAAGCAGCAATCAAGGCTCCAGCAAGGGAAGAAGCCAGCCTGTGCCCTTCATTCCTCCTTGCACTTCCTATCCTGTCTTGCGTTGTGCTCCCTAGCCAACTTCATCTGGTCCAACATCCCTGCGGGCCACGCCAACTCATTTTCTCATCCTTCACTTGCACTCTCTGTTTCTATACATCCTTCCTTGTTTGCTTCACATCTTTGCAGGGTTGTGCTTTGTCATGTTAGATGACAACTTGTGCTGTCACACGCAACTCAATTGTGCAACCCTCAGCATGGCATATAAAGAAGTGCTACTCTCTTTTTGGTATGGGGTCCATGAAGACCTCCTGCCTGTCCACTCAAGCCATGTCTTGCTAGTGGAGGTGAGTTTTGCCATGAATTTCACCAAGAAATTTGTGATGGGGAAAATCTTGGTAGTTTTGATTGTGCAGATGAAGGAGAAGTACCTGAGTTAGTATGAGGATAAGCCTCCCAGATCTGGAGGACACAGAGGTGAAACATCTTTCAGTATAGGCCATGGGATCAAATCAGGAAGCTGATTGAAACAGAGCCAGCATGCCATGTCCATGATCGCACTGGCTGCTCGGTTAACATGCAAAAGAGGCTGTGCTGCTTTTGTGTTTACACCTGGCATTGCTTCCCCAGGCAAGTCACAGGGCTGGGCAATGCCTGGTGTCACGGGCTATAGTCTGCGGTCTTTGTGTTTTGTTATATACTGGTTACATGAGCTGATATTGCAGAGTGCTTTGAATACTAGCAACGTGTTTGCATTTGCCCTAAGTAATTGGAATGGTCCTGCCAAGATGAGACAGTGCGAGAGAAGGCCTCCCCGGAAAGAGAACTTGCTACATGCAGGTGGGTGCAGCCATGGAGCCTGAGACCTATCCTCACCCTTCTTTAAGTTCCCGAAGGAAGTTTGGAGCCAAGCTGAGGAATATAACCAACTAAATTATAGATGTACCAAATTATAGCAGTCCCACTTTATGTTTCCAGATATCTCTATCCTGGTGGTGTTACTGCTGCTGGATAGTGAACAAACTCTTACAGACATCAGAAATCCTTTCATGAAGGACTTTGAGTTTCTCAAATCTGTGCCCTTTCTCACCTGGAGATGTTCTCCCCATCATTCTTTAGCTCAGTTGAAACCTTCCACATTTATGCTCTTTAGGGATATATATCACCAATGTCATGTAAAACTCCAACCACAAACTGAAGAAGGTAAAGGAGCCCTGGAGCCCTGATGTACCTGGTTGTCACACCTGCTCCATCAGAGGGAAGGAGCAGAGCAAGGAGGGAGAGGACATCCCATTCCTCATGAACAGTTATTATGAGCCTCTCCCCCCTTATTTCCACCCTAACAACTGGCAGTTACTATGAGCTTAATTGAAAATAAATAAGGAAGAAGGAAGTTCTGAATCCAGGCATATAAAAATGCTTGGCCAAAAAGCAAAAAGCAGAGAGAAAAGAGTTTGAGGAACTGATTTCCTTTCACAGTAGCAGTTTTATTCCCTGCTGAAAAGAAAAAGGCAAGAGCAAAACTTGTCTAATGAAACCACTAAACCACTAAAAAGGCCAACAAAAGTTGGTTGCCTAACTGCTGGTCTTCAAATAAAGGTAGAACAAAGCTGTGCTTGCTGCTTGTTGCATGCATATTCCCCTATCTTTGCTCCGAATGACAAAGGCTTTAATCATGCACTACCCCCAGAGCAAGTAATTGCTCTCCATGAGCAATAACAACGACCTTAAATCTGGAAGTACTCTGCAATGGTCTCTTTAGACCTTCAGTCCCAAAGCCAGCCTTATGTAGGTGCTCACCAGACAGCCCTGAAGACCTTTTGGGACCTGCATCCAGCCCAGGCTGCAATCCTGATGACAAGGGACCAGTTGAATCCTGCTCTCCTTGTGCCTGCTTGAGTTTTGGCCAAGCCTGACTCTGCCCCCAGCCCCTCTGCTTCCCTCCCTGTGTGACTGGCTGCTGCCTGTCCCCTGAGACAACTGTGAGGGGAAGGAGGAGGCATTAGGCAAATATCAGCAACTTCTTAAGATTCCTGCTTAATGAGCACATTTGCTCAGTACCACATTGCCCCTATATCAATAATCTTATCAGGCTGAACCTGCCTCTGCCACCTGCAAAAAGAGATATGGGGGGGGGGATAAAACAATTTGTTTAAAGTTCCTAGGCGCTAAAGTCAAGAATGAGTTTCAAAGTGAAGTTATCATTTTATTTTTGCCATAAAAATGAAAAAAAGAAAGGGGATAAAACACGACCGGCTTGCTTTATGATTCAGTGATTGCAGGTATTTCCTGTCGGGTGGTGAGGGTGCTTGGCTTTCTGTTTGCCACTACCAAAAGGCGATGTCACTTGGCACTGCTTCGGGCACGTGTTAAGCCACGGAGCCTTGCATGCTGCCTCCCCATGGGTGCCAAGTCCCACGGCTTCACCTCTCTACGTGCCTGCGTGCGTGCAAGAGGACTTTTGTGTCTGTACTTGGGCTAAAACCACATTTCCAAGAGGAGTCGTAGGGACTCGCAGAAGAAAGCAAGGTGTGGTAACATGTAACTGCCCGCTGCCACTTCAAGTGGGTTTTTAAGTATTTTCTGGCCAACTGCTCAGACATCTTACTCATATCAGGCAAGGGCCAGATCCTGACCAGCAAACAGGAATTACACTTGACCTTACCTGTGGGCTTACCAACTCCTGCAGCCTGGCCCACTCCTGAACGCATTCGTGTCTGAGGACGGTGCAGGTTTTATCACATCCAGGTACAAACCAATACACTGGCACTATCTTCATCATTAAAGGACAGAACAAAACATAAATCTCCTATTTTTACAAATATATTACAAATATGTAGGATCCCAAGTACTTAAAAGCAATCTTGACAATTCAGTCATGCCTTAAACAGATGTAAATTTGGGTATTTTTTTTTTTAGAAAGTTTTGAAGCCCTTTTGAACCACTTTTTCAAGTGGTAAGTTGCATCAAATGTCTCAGAGATCTGAAGTGGTAGAAGCCCCAGAGAAGACATACGCTGGATGCAGTGGTGTTGGCATGTAAAATGTGATTTATCTCCCTTTCAATTGCTTATCTTGTGGATACCAACAGCGTTACATCCGTGTACTGCTTACCTCCCTCATTAAGCATGCCATGTCTGCATCAAAGGAGTGTAGATACATGGCATATGGAAAGAGTACATGCTTCCAGGTGTATGTTTGGCTAACCAGCAAAGCTCCACATCCCCCAGCAAAGCAGCACAGCATGTATATGTGCCTGGTGCATTGCCATTGAGAGCATCTCAGTCTTCATGAGCATAAAAAATGACATGCTTTAAGCTCTTCAATGGGATCTGCCAGGAGATGAGCAGTGGCAGGGGCATGCAAAGAAGATGGTGAAGGAGGGGATTTTCGATACCCAGCACTAATTGCTGGCCTGTGGCTCTGCCCAGGCAGACATGCTGGTCTGAGCAGCCAGGCTGCATGTATGTCTGAACACTTGCAACCCCATGGCTTTGTGTGCAGAAGTTGCCAGTGTGGGTCAGGATGAGAGATGCCAGCCTGATTTTGGTGATAGGGAAGGAACATTTTTGTTTCAGGGATCACTGTCAGCAACCTTCATGCATGTGCTTTTGTCTGGGAGCAAACCTTTCAGGTGAACACATTGTTCAACACACCACTGAATTGCCCTCTCAGAGCTCAGACCTGCATCTAAGCTTCAGCTCACTTCTGTTTTTGAAAGGAAAAAAGAAAACCAACAACTGGGACAGAAAAATGTGAAGTTCTGGGGGTTATTTCCCCCCCTCTTTCTCCCTTGCTGAGCCATGTGGACACAGGATAGCTGGAGGCATAGCTTGCTCAGGGTCTGTCAGCTCCCCAGCCCAACCCTATGCTTTAAACAGGACAAACAGGTTATGACATTAAAGTTCCAAAACCTGTGAGGGGGGTTCCTTGCATGGGAGAGGTTAAAGCAGGGGCACTCCAGGCCCCTGGAGAAGGGGTGGGGATGCTTTCAGGTTTGAAATGGAGATACAACTTTTCCAAACTCAGAACTGGCTCAGAAAAAAACCAAACCTGCTCTCCCCACCTACATCTCTCCTCTGGTAGCTCTTGCAAGTGCTGTACCTTGGCAGACAGAGGTTTGAAAGCACATAACTCTGGGTGAGGCTGTATCTTACCTGGATCTCAGCAGCCCTGCCTAGGGCAGCCCCCTCCAGCCCCAGGCCAGGCTTCATGCACCAGACTGGGGAATCCTTGAGCATCCAGCTGCCAGCCAGCTGTGAGGAGAAACTGCACCCCCCTCCTTGAGCATCATCTGAAACAGCATAAACATACCTAAAGATGGATAGCCTTAAACCCAGAGCCTGCGGAGTTGCTGCTGGTCAGGTGTCTGCTGTTCCCATCACTGCTGTGGGGGCCGGAGCACAGGGGTGGACATACAAAATCAGTTTGCCCTCATGGCCCCAGGACAGCACCCACCACTATAGTACAGAGCTGCCCTGGCAGGGAAAGCAAGCAGGCCCTGGGTGCCAATGCACCCATCTTTCTGCATGGTACATCACTGCGCCTGCTCCATCAACCCCAGAGCAATCTGCAAAAGAAGCACGCTGTTGATAGGAGACAAGAAGGGCTCTGGAGAACTTGGAAAAGTTTCTTGTGAGACATAAACTGAACCACAGATCAGGCAACATAATTAAAAGTTACTGTAATGGGAAGGACCTCTTTGGGGTCCAGAGCACCCTCTAAAAGACCCTCTGAGAATGGCAGCCAGCTGATGATAGCACACTAACAGTGGCTCAGAACTGACTGGGCTGTGACAAAGGGGGAGGGAAGGAAACATGTTTTAGGGACATGTTTTAAGCACTCAGTGCAGGTTTTGCAGGCTGCAAGAAGTACTGGTTACACTCCAGCAGCACCTGTGCTGTACTTTGTTTCCTTAAAAATGCCAGGAGGTTTCCTATGGGATTTAATATACAATTTTACGAGAGAACACAATGTTTCTACCAGTTTATGGTACAAAGGTGGGTGGCATCAGGAAAGTAACTGGTGTGCCTTGCCTGGGCTATTTGGCTCGCAGTGTGCAGGGCGTAGAGTAGGGAAACCCTAAGGGCTTCTAAGAGGAGCCCCAGAGGCTGGCCTTGGGCCTGCTCTTTCTCCCAGTTCTGACAATTCCAGGAGATCTCCTGTTCTATGTGGAAAAAGAGCATTTCTTAGCCACGAGTTGGTGTGGTGGGAGGGAAGTGCTGTGCACGGTATCCCTTGGCTCAGTTCAGCCATCCCTGAGCATGGGATGCTGTGCATGTACCAGCTGGACATCCTGAGCAGCTGCAGCTGCTCTTCGCCATAGCAGTGGAAAAGGCAAGCACAGAGAAAGCTGTCACCCTGCTCAAGCTCCCCCCAGACCCAGGGAGGCTGATACCCTGACATTTCCCCTTCTTCTGTGTCCAAGTGCCACTTCTCAGCACAGCCAAGGAGCCCCCAGGCTCTCTGTCCCTCCTGGTGCTTTGAAGGGCACCACCACAGCCACGGTGCTGGTGGGAGGGAGAGAAACAGACAGGGCAGAGAGGCAGGATGGAGACAGCAGTGGCTGGGACACCCCCCCCCCCCATCTGCGAGCAGATCAGGCTTTCACTCCCAGCCATTGTGGGAACTTCCTCATAGACCTCGATTTTGGTTTTGTTAATTTCTTCTAGCTCCCGAAGCCCTCCAGTGCCAAGCTGTCGTTCTGCACTTTTAATCATATTTTGTGTCTGTGCTGCTCTCTAGGGGAGTCTCAAGCTGCTTCCAAGCTCTCTCAGCATTTAACCGTTTACAGTCTGAAAGACATGCTGAGGAGTTTTTCACCTTTCTGGAGGGTGGATCCATTCCCACTTTCACCTCCCTTTCAGAGGCTGCTGGAGAGGAGCTGCTACAGTTGCCATTTATTTGCATCAAGATCCCTATGAAGAAGCATTTGAAGAAGAAAAACAGTCCTCAAGGAAACCCCTTGTGACTGTGGGTTTAGCTCAGATCTAGGGCTAAGGGAAGTAAAATCTAAATATTCTCAAACCTTTGCTGTCCTCAGCAGCTCTCCAAAGGGAGACAAAGAGGTGAAAACAGTTTCAGTAACACAGATTTTCCGTTTGGCAGGCAGCAGTTACCAGAAGCCCCAAGAAGTACCCAGCTCCTGACATCCCAGTGCTCCTTCAGATGGCTTTGCTCTGGTGCAAGCTATACATTACCAGCAGAAATTCTTGAAGCCCAAAGGTCTGCCAGATTACCTGGAAGTATGAGCCCTTCCTAACAAGCCTAGGGAAAAAGGAGGCAGGCTGCTATTTTAACCCAGAAGATGCTTTTTACACACAGCATCTGCTTGAGCAATCCCCCGAAGTCGTACTCTGCTGTGCTGGCAAATTTGCAAGTGCCAAGTAGATTCTAGCAAGGAGATATTTTTAAATGATGGAAAAAACTGCCTCTTCCCAGATGGAAAGCAGGTAAGGGGGTGGTCCTGGTGCCCTAGCCTTTTGTGTAACTGACTGGTATGACCTCCCACCACCCATTTGTGTATCCATAAGGACCATTGTCAATGGGTTTAAGGAAGCAGGGAAAGCACATCTGGAGTTGGTGGGAAGCTAAGCATCCCACATCAGCAGTGCTCCCATTAACCCATTTACATGCTGCAGAAAGAGGGCTCCCAGGGACTTCAAGGGAGCTGCTACAGTGTCTTGGAGGGATTTGGTGGGATCTTTACCTCCCTTACCTTCCTCCTGCTCTCACCTTCCCCTTCTTGCAGCTGCGGGTCTCCTCTGTAGTGTGATCTCTGCAAAGGGGCACCTCTGAAACAAGTGGTCTTGCTACATCTGCCAGTCAAAGTCTCATCCACTGGCTGTAGCAGCAGTGATGATTAATAGCTTTGTTGCTCCCCAGCCTTGCAAAGGTGACACCTTTGGGTTTTAACCCATGGCATGGATCAGTCAGTGCGCTTACATTACCATAAGCAGGGGCAAATGGTGAGGACAAGCTTGTTGCTCTGGTATAAACAATGGTAGGAGATGATGAGAAAAGTGGTGTATCAGTGCTGCAGGAGGCCTGCTACAGGCAATTGCCTGTAAAAATTTCCTGTGAGATCCAGGATGAGTTTGCTGGGTTAGTAGTTAGATTAGTAATGTTCTCCCTCACAGAACAGGAATTCCTCCTGTGGCAGATCCCAGCCTTCAGCTCTGCAAGATGCACGTGCATCTGGCTTTGTAAAATGTAGCTGGATTGCATCCTTGCTCAGAGCAGCGTCAGGGCTGGGACATAAGCCCGGACTCCCAAAGGGCCACATGTGCAGCATCACTGCAGTCTCTGCTGAGTTTCTACTTCTTTTAGTTGTGTCCCACATGCTTCTCTGTGAACCTGAAAACTTTGCCTGCCCCTCTGACTCTAAAGTGAACAGGTCCTGTTTACTCTTTATTATAATAATTAATGCTATTACTTTTATTACAGGGCTACCTAGAATCTGCCTTCGAGGGATGTATTATTGGAGATGATGGCTAAACACACAAGATAGGACAAGCTCTGATTTGTAGACTTGATAGCCAGTGGTGTATATCTTCCTTGACTTGGAAATGTACCAGTCATGCTTCTGATTGATTACAGGTGCCAATTTGGTAAAAAACACTCTTGGTGAACACAGATTTATGAACATATTCCTCCTTTCAGATTTTATTTCCCACTTCCTTGAATGAGTCACAAATAAGAAGACCTTGTCAATGCTTGCCTAAGAGTTTCCAAACCTGTTTATTCTGGTCTTGATCTGGTCATTCAAATAAAGTACTGCTGGGATGTGGACACACTATGTGCAAACACATACAGCATGATCAGAGGGGAGGCAGTAGCTGTCTTTAGACCCCAGCCTTTTCTATTTTAGCACTTGAGCTATTTGCTCTCCTGTAGGGGAGGTAAAAGGACAGAGTTTGGGCTGGGGTCAAAGAGGGTGGGGTGGATGGGGGGAATGGTGTGTGTGGTGGGGACCCCCAGCCATACCTTCCCAAGAAGTTGCACATTCATCAGCCAAAGCCAACGCTGCAGATGAACATTTGTTCCTTCTCATGGGCATGTGATGAAGGACCTGCAGACTTCCCAGCAGGCCTTCTGCTTGACAGAAAAGACAACCATCACATTCATGACAAACTTGATGTAGTTTTCCCTATGTTGATTCCCCTGCTTCCTTCTCATCTCCCTGCACATCACATCTCACAAATGGGCTGTGCTTCCCCCATTAGCATCAGCGGAGGAAATGCAATATGACATGGAAAAGTAGCCTTTGCCTGCCACAGCCTGGTAAGCCTGTCTGTCTGCCAGAGATGATAGTGAGGTTTCTTAACAGTCCTTCAAGCACTTGGATGGATCCTGCAAAATGCTGCAGACAGCACAGAACATGATGCTGTAGCAGGGGCTGAAAAATACATTAGTGAATGAGAAGGGCTCAGATCCTGCAGTAGTGACAATGGGGTAGGACAGACTAGGCAGAGTTAGAGCTGACTGCTGGGATTGAAATCCAAACCCATGGCAGCCTTTAAAACTTTGAAGCATCTTTAAGAAACACCCAAAACTCTGAAGCCGATAGTAGCCCTGGTGCTCTGCCAGCATCCTGGCAGAAAACATTCCCTCTTAGGTGAGTGTGTCTGCCCAGCATGTTTACAAAGCACCAGGCAGTCCTACTGGGTTGGCAGAGGGAGCTGCTGATGCCATGCAGCCCCAAGGTGAGCAGAAACAGGGAATATCTCTGTTCCAAGCAAAGGCTGCTCTTTCTTGTGGTTTAGAGTATAGAAAAGTGAGTTGTGAAGGGCTGGGAGCATCAAGAGAGGAAATGCAGCACTAGGCATGGCTCACTTTGGTCATGAAATTGTCTTTTGGTTGGGACTGCTCTCCTGTGGCCAGTCAAGAGTAAGGTAGCTGGCCTTGTCAAGGCTGTGTCATACCAGTATCAAAGCAGTAGTGACAGCCTTACTCAGGGGACTTTGCTGCAGCAGCTAACAGGAAGGGATTAAGGGGTGTCTGAGAGGAAGGCAAGGGCCCCACCTCCTAAGAGCCTGAATTGGTGACTGTCATAGCTTGGTCCCTCAAAGTTGCATGCCTCAAGGGAAGGGAGGAAGCCAAGATGGCATCTGTTCAGTGCCAAAAAACCTATTTGCTATTTCAGGGCTAATGGAGGGGTCACTGGGCATTGGGGAAAGGACTGCCATGAATCATTACCCAACCTCCTTTCTGAAAAACGTGTCACTTGTGTACCACCCATCTGTATGCAGGCCCTCATTGGTCAGAAACAATGTAAACCCAGCAATGGTGTGCAACAGGGGGAAAGCTGGAGGAGAACCATCTGAATTTTCATTAATCTGGATTCAGATCAAAATTTTTCAGAGCCTATAAGGCAGATTGTCACAAACTGGAGATCACTGTCAACCTCAGGAGACTGCCATTGGATTACCAATACTTTGTATTATATTTTAGAAGTATGTCGCTCTTCAAGTGAGAAACTCACTCCATGGGTTATTTTCCATGAGGAAATAATCCTTCAAGTGCAAGTTGTGCCCTAGGCATTTTCAGCATGTAAATTCAAGCAAAAAAAAAAAAAAAAAAAACAAAAAAACCCCACTGACTTTATATCTTGTAGTAAACCATGAATTTCTTTGGATGCAGCCTGGTGTGAGCCTGGAGAGGGGCTTAGCAGCTGGACCCTTACAGCAACAGCAAGAACAGCTGTAGCCTCCTAACAGGGAGACCCAGAAGTTGTCACCGAGCCTGCCCCTAGCTCTAGCTTGATGCATTGTACAAGGAGGCTCCTCGTGTGTTTCCATTTGCAAGGCTGGGTGCTCGGGGGCGGCTGTGCTCTCTCTCCTTCCCGGGCGGACTCGCAGCTCATAAAGTACGGAGGAGCTGCTGGAGGGATGTGAGGCAGCAGGGAGCCGGTCCTCCAGCGTGTCCGCAGCGCCGCCCGGTGCGCTACGGCCGTACTGCTGCCATCCCGCTCTCCGCTGGGCCCGGGGAGCACGGGAAGCCTCTGGGACCCCACGTCTCCTCACTCCGATCTCCGCCTTCGCCTTCCCGAGGGTCTTTGTCGGAGCAGAACAGCAAGACCGTCTCTGTCGTGGGGATATTGAGGCACACAGGACACAGTTCACCCGTCCTGAGAGATGAGACCACAGGATGATGCCATCTCCCCTTTGTGCCCCAACATGTTCCTCCTTCCCTTGCACCCTCTGTCATAAGCCCTCCCATGCCTTTGTCCAGCTCTATCTGGGCAATGGTGTCAGGTCCAGTGATAGTGGTGGAGCCCTGAAGCAGAGCAAAGACTGCTTTGTGCATAGCAACTCTGGCTTTGCAACAAGCTGGGGATACTTGAGAAGAGAAGCAGCCCATAGAAGCAGAAGGATTTTAGCAAAGGCCTCCTCACTGACGGGATGGTACCTTCCAGCCCTTGCTCCTAGCCCTGCACCTTGCAGCCCCTCATGGTGCACCCTGCAAGGAAGTCCATCACAGGCAGTGCCCTCCTGATAGCCTCAGACCTGCAGAGATTGTCCCTGTCTTGTGAGGGTCATCTATTTAATCAATTTTTCATCTTAAAACACATAACAAAGAAAACTACAGATGTCCTAATATTCACTGCACTGCCAGTTTGTTCCCTGTCTGCAAAGTTTACCAGCCAGCATATTTTTCTTAAAGAACTCTGGGTAAGATACCATACAGCTTTGGCCAGAGAGGAAGCCATCCTACTATATGTAAATAGTAAATATTTTACCAAGTAAAAGGGACCTAGTTCTCCATGGTTTTTATACTAACTTTTCTTTACATTTTAAATCCTCATCTCACTAAACAAAAAAGCTTTCAGCCTGTCATTTTGGGTACCGTAAATTAAGCCTACATTGAGCAATCTTGTTTAGTGAAAGGTATCCCTGGCCATGACAGGGGGGCTGGAACTATATGGTATTTAAGATCCCTTCCATCCCAAACCATTCTATGATCCTATGGTTATTTGAAAGGGATTTTCCATGTCCCAGACCAGCTCAGATACACAGTCCCCCACAAGCTGGTGGTGCCATGAAGGCCTGTCCTTGCACTGGGGCAGCAACCCTGCCTTGTCACATAAGACTATCACATCTTCATATTTTTCTGCACCTCCCAATTCCAGTTTCCTCCAGTGTTACTGCAAAGTGCAACCAAAAATCGATACTTCTTCAATATCCCATGCATTGCCCAGGAAAGCACTAATAGGAGAGGCAGACCACTTGAGATGCCAATCAATAGACCTGCCTGATTTTGATGGTAGGTGTCTTACAAAGTGCAGCACTGTCTAAACCCTCAATTAACCTTCTCTCGCTTCTCCCTGCCTCCTGACAACCACAATGGTTAAGACCTCTTCAGCATCTATAAGTGGACCACTGCATAATGAAAGGCTGCAAAATGCCAGCACATCTCTGAGCCACTTCAGGAGGTAATTATTAAATGCTGAAAAGAAATACGGTGAAAGAAAACTGCCCCATGACTCCAGTCATAAGGAAAATAGGGACAACAGGGAAGAAAGGAAAAAGCAGGTTTTAAAAAGTACGTTAAGAGGAATAGGGGATTTAGGACCTTTCAAAACCAGTTTCAGGTGAAGCCTATGATCCCTATTCACAGCAGAGAGACAACTTCTCAGAAGTTACCAAAGCATCCATCTTTTCCCAAAATCAGCCCCACAGCAGTCACTTTAATACAGGTGTCTGAACTGAAGCATTTTTGGCTGGCCTGGGAGAAAGGGAGCAGAGAAGCTGCAAGCCAGGAGGCAACACTTGCTTGTGGATCTGTTTTCTGTCTGATGCTGTGATATATCCCAGGGCTGCAGGTGGGGCTGGTGGGGAGAGAAAGGCAGATGCCCATCCGCAGAGATTATCGACAGTCACCCTGAAGTGAAGCAGGATCCAAACGAGGGGGTAAAAACAAGACAGAAAGAGGGCAAGTGAACACACTGTCAGGAGCAGAAGAGGGACAGGAAGCTTCTGCAGGCTGGAGCTGTGCATCCAGCTGCAGTTGGCATGATTAGCTTTCTGCAAATTCATCAGGGGAGTGAGATTTCAAGCTCCCTCACGCCCATCTCCACCCATTAAACAAATGAGCGTTTACTGAAAGGAAGAGAGCTTTTCCAAACCCCTCATTTCAGAAAACCTCTTCTTCCTTATGGACATCTCCCAGTAGAAGTGGCTGTCAAGCAGAGAGGAGCAACCCTGAGAGCTGCTGAGGTTTTACAATCCTCCTTTGACATGCCCACAGAGAGCAGAGCTTGCCTGGCATGAGGACCCACGAGAGCAGCTCCAGTTTTCTGCCTTCTGGTTCAACCTCTGGCTGATCACCAGCAGCCTGTGCTGGGGTAGAGAGAAGGCTCCAGAGGAAGGGTAAGGAGAGACTTGCAGCATCAGACACATTTATGACCAAGTTTCTTTCAGCCATGCACATGCAGATGTGTCCTGCACAGCTGCAGACTCTAGAAGAAGGGGATATGCTTTTCAGGTCTTGCTAGCAAGAACAGAAGCCCAGCAACTGACCTACCTATTATCAATTCTACCAGCTACAGCAAGATAGGAGAATAACAGAGAGATGGTGAGACCTGGTGAGGTACCTGTGGGTAATGCAGCCTGTTTTGCTTATTGCGTGTCAGAGGCCTGATGGGGTAACCATTATGGGAGACAAGGAGGGGAGCAACACATTGTGTCATAATTACAGAAGATCCTTAGAAGGTCATGAATATGACTATTCATGCCAAAATTGAATAGAAATGCAGCATCTTCCTGTTCTGGGACCTCCAAAGCACCTTACGGGACTGGACAAATATTCCCCATCTTCTGGGGGCTCTGGAAGGAGAGAGGGAGCCTTCTCCTAAGTAACATCAGCCACATGAGCCACCATTTCTCCTGATGTGCCTCTGCCAGCAATGGCTGGAGAACAGGGTGGGGGGAGGCTCCTGGGCCATGAATCAGTGTGGGGTGCAGCCTGGAGCACTGAGTCACTCTGTGGCACCTCCAGTGGAGGTGACAGGTCACCAGGCATGTCACAAGCAGCAACCTGTCATCTGTTTCCATGCTTGCTTGGCCTGGCCATTGCTCTGTCTCCATGGCTCTTGGCTGCCCTGCAGGCACTGGGGACCTGATGGCACCAAGCAATGAGTCCCATGGTTGATCCAGTAGCAACCGGATATGTCGCATCAATTACGAGGCAGCAAAGTGTCATGTTATTAACAGGAGCACAAAGTGGTTCTTGCATAAAAATTCTCTCAGCAAACTGCAAAGTGCATCAAACAGTTAACAGCTGGAGGGAGAATTTTTCTTTTAAATTTATTTTTCCCTCTTATTTATTAATTAATTTATTAATTTTGGGGGGTTTCAGGTGGGCTTTTCAAGAGGATAATTTTCAAGATTTATTTTATTTTTTCCTCTTCTTTTCTCTCTACTGATGAACCCAGAATGGCAGAGTGGTTGAAGTTAGAGAGCATCTCCAGATTGCCTGATCCAATCCCCTGCTCAGGCAGGGTAGCTGCATGGGGCTGGATCTAGCCAGGTCCACTAGGACCTAATCCTAACCCCTAATCATAGGACCTTCCAGGCAAAGCTGCTTTCCAGCCAGTTGGCCTCTAGTATGTGCTAGTGTGTGGGATTATTCCCCTTCAGGAGCAGGACTTTGCACTGTCACTTGCTGAGGTTTCCATCTCACTACTTCTTTAGCCTGCCAAGGTACATCCAAAGGGTACCATGGCCATCTGGCCATCCAGTGTGTCACAGACCATCTGGGGAATAGAGACTAGCCTCAGTTCAAGTCTACTTTTCAAGCTTTTCCTGAGCATGCAGAGAACGCTTAGTCTTTCTGGGTCTGTGACTAAAGCCCAAAAGGACATCAGTGGAAAATACATGAAAGGTGTTTTCCATCTTGGGGCATGGACTTCCCTGATAGAGCAATTCAAAACACATTCTCACCTGACCATCCCCAAACATACTGTAAGAGCTTCTTGCACAGAAGGCCTTTCAAATAGATCTGGACCAAGGTGGGAGATGTTAATTTGGGAAAAGAAGCTAGGAAAGATACTCAAAAGTATAACTGGTCTCACCCTTGCACCCAAGCCACTATTATCACTTTGCCCAAGCTGCACTGCTTTGACCATGCTTTGGTGGCTGCTTGATGCAATCTATGAGAGGTAATAGTGTCAGGAGAGGAGATCCTGCATGCAGCCAGTGTCATATGCCTCTTCCAGCTGCCTGAGTTGTGCTGGAAGAGAAACATACGTTCTTTCTCTGGAGCTTTCTTCTCCAGGAGCAAAACAGTGAGCAGCACTGCAATTCAGCCTCAGATGTTCGCTGCCTGGCAGCTGTGATTGCCATGGGAACATGCCAGGAGTGCAAACGGGTGCCCCAGGTTGGAAGGCATCACAAGATGAAGACTAGGTTTTCTGCCCAGACGAGGACTGGTGTGGCCTGTATTGCCCCTGCCTTGGATGATATTCTTGAGACCATGGGCTGCCACATGAGAAAGATCTGGCACTGGGAGTTGGGATGTGAAGTGTGGGATGGTGCCCCAAAACCAGGCAGTGGGGACACACCAGCTGTGTATCATTTGCTCACTTAAGGTGTCCAAAGGTGTTGGTCTCCCCCAGCAGCGTTGCAGTCCAAACAGCGCTGGCTCTGATCAAACAGGAGCTTGATGGAGAGCTTCTCCAGGCTGCTGGGGCTGAAAAGCAACCCTGAGTCACAGGACATGGGGAACAACAGGCAGCTGACTCTGCACTAGCACTGTGCTGCTTATCGGCAGGGCAGTGGGAGTGTCTCCATTTAGAGATGTGTTTGCTTTGCCTGACTGCAGCAGTGTGATAGGGGCTGTGAAGAGACATGAGGCCCCCTGCCACTCCTCCATGGACACCCATGCGCATAGGCAGACCCTCACTCCTGTCCCAGACTTTCACTGGATCCAGCCCATGGCCATGTGCCTGCGTTCTTCATGCTTTCAAATGTGTCTGCGCTGCTTAAATTTGTCTAGTCTACCCCACTCAAACCTCCACCATGGGGTATGGGAAAGTATGCTTACCACCTCCTAATCCCTCCACCTCTCTGAAAAGCAGAGAGAAATGGTCGTATTTTGTTCAGTCATTAGCAAAACCCTAGTGCCAGGGTAAGAAACTGGTCCCGCATGCAGTGCTGGGATTGCACCCCACTCTCAGCACCCTCAGTTTCCCCCTCATCTCTCCCTTGTCCCACCCTCAGCAATTTCTTGGTCAATTTCAGGAATAAATGGTGGTTAATGGAAGGGGACTGGAGAAGTGATCTGGCTCAGCATGTGCCATAATGACAGGTTATCAGGCACATTGATCCCGCTCCCATTTCTGAATGCTAAGAAGGAGGCTGCAGCATCCCACAGCCCCAGAGACTGAGCCAGGTGGTGGTCTCCCAGAGCCTGTGTGTCCCAGGGCCTCCCTCTTTTGGATCATGGAGGCCTTTCTTGGTATGACCCAAGACTCAGGGCTGGAAGTCTCTTTTGTGTTGTCATGAGGAGGACTGACTTTATACATTTTGGATGCCCTTTTGAAGCACGGAAATGAGGGGTCTGGAAACAACACTAGCTGTGTTGTTTCTTCACTGCCAGGTAGTTTCTGAATTGATAGAGAGCTTTGATTAGTGTATGTACTCCCTGTGTGCTGCTGAGGGATAAGTCAAATGCAGTTGTGCTGGAGCCAATGGGATAAGACTTTTTACACCCAAAGAGGTAAGTTTCCCTGTATACTAAAGCTCATGCTGAAAAAAAATTGGAAAATACGACAATCCATGGAAAGATACTTATTTTTTTTTATCATGGGAACTGTTATTTATCCCAGTAATGCCAAATGAGTGACTTTGGAAGTGTAGATTTGGTTACAGTCCTGAAGAGCACTGGATCTGTAACAGCCAAACAAACCATAGGAAAGTGTTAAACTAACCTTCTGCCATCCTATTATCAAAAAAGAAAATAAAAAAGGAGATAATCCTTGTTTAAATATCACAAGCAGCAGCTGAGTCAGTGGGAGCTTTAGACTGGAAATGTCAGCAAGGAATTTAGATTTTCAGAGCAGTTGCTGCTCTGCAATTATCATAAGGCACTTACAAGGACCCCTTGTCTCTCATTGCCCTCCACCACGCATCTGCAGGGAGGGGGAGTAGAGACAAAACACATGGCCCTACCAGGGACAGATAAGGGAAACTGAACTAAAGGCACAAGGTAAATCCCTTTAGGCTATGGCTGGGCTCCTGCCACTGTGCTGGAGAGACATTGGTAGGATGGAAGGGGTCAGGGAGCTGGGGGAAGGCAAACCCACAGGAGATGCAAGGAAGCAATATAAGCAAAAGGAGATTGCTGGAGAAAAGCACATACTGGCTTCCCCCAGAAAAGGCATTTGTTTGCTTCTGGTGATGTTTTGCGGGTAGGAATGAAAAGGGAGAGAGAACAATGAAGATCTGGAAAGTTATTAACCACTTCTTCTCTGTGGTACTTTTTCTCCTGTACCAGCACACCTCGCTGCCATCTAGCATATCCTTGATATAAATTAAATAAGTGAAAGTGTTATTAACTCTCCTGAGGCTGGCACTGCCTGCACCAACAAGGTAAGGGAGAAAGGTGAGCACTAGAAACACATCATTTCCACATCATTAAGTGATGCAGAGACATGCACTTTCCAAACTGGTACATGTGGGAAGGCTAAAGATTTCCTCTGGCAGGATGGTGTATTCTTACCTGTCTTTTCTCAGTAAAAAAAGTGAGGTTTCCAATACCAGCCCTGGCACAGTGCAAGGTAGAAGCACCTATGTCATATTATGCTAGCAGGAGTTGCTAGGGCTCTGGCCTGTCTTCTTGGCTGGGGAAGGTATGTACTCCTGCTCCCGGCTTTGTGCTTTGCGGTGATGGGTCATGACAGCCTTATCTCCTCCTGCACAAAACACGGGTCGTGCCATTCCCTTTAGCCTTACCTTGTCCTGTCTCTTTGTCTGATGAACACAATCTTCAGGTGAAGTACTTGCTCTAGTTAGGACACTTCAAGTAGAGTGGAGCATGGTTTTCCCGATGTCCATCTGGCTTGCTTACCGTTACTATTAAAAATGTATGCCCCCCTACTGACTTGAACTTTTCTCCTTTAACTTTTAGTTACTGATCTTTATGTTCTCTTCTCTACTGGATTAAAGGATTTGTATGTGAAGAGGACAGTACTATGATTGGGATGATAGGAAATGTAACCTTGTTTACCCTGCTTTTCCATCATGTCATCCCAGTAGCTTAATGGCAGAATTACTGAAGTTAGGCATATTGTACCAGTATGGATCTCAGACTCTTTCCTTTCTTTACTTTCCATGACTGGTGATCAATAAAACATTGTTGATACACCCTGAAAATCCAGAAGAGAAGCACAGGGCTTTGGTGAGTCATCCTCTTAAGCCTGCTAGGTAGAATGAACCTTGCCATGGGTGATACATTTACTTTCATCCTCTAAAAAGGAAAGAAAAATATTTTCTCATGCTCTTTCCCATGTATTTACTTGATGACTACCTGTTAGGAATAACAGATGAGATCCTGAGCAGATGTGAATCAGTAGGAAAGCACTGATTTCATTGTGAAATGATGGTGGCAATTTCTAATTCAGAACTGGTTGTGTTTCCATAATAGATCTCAACCACTCAATGCTGAATGCAAAATGCCTTTCTGCCTGTAAACAGATGATGAATAAACATTTGTATGAAGTCAATATGGTGACATTTTCATAGGTCTGGGACCCCTTGTGTGACTCCTAATGCTAAAAATGTATCAGACCTTTTATTTGACAGGTGGATGTTTTTTATCTTCCAGTGCCCGAGGAGAGAGGGAACCGAACGGGTAAGAAGTCAGCAATTCTGTTCATGTGGATGTAGCACTGAGCTGCATTTCTCTGGTCCACCTTGCTGACCTGGAGCTGCTGTTACGGAAGATGAGAAGGGGGGAAGGAGATGTGCCTATGCCAAAGATGTGACATGTTTATGTAAAAGGAGAGTGTTGGGCAAACACTGACAAACCACTGATGGAATCTCCTTGGCTGCTTCTAGGATCATTTGCTTCCATGGCTAGAGCAGTGAGGGTGGTTGACTGGAAAACTGAGAGGAAAACAACACTCAGGGGAATGGCCCAAGAAGAGATGTGGGGTCCAGACCCATCGCAGCCATACTCTGCAGCCTTGCAATGCAGGTCTTAACAGTCACAGGGGGCTGGTGAGTAGTGGCAGTGGGTCCATGCCATCAGCTTTGGCCATGCTAAGACCACACCAACACACAATACTGTGAAGTATCTTCAGTCCTTCTGAGAGAGCAATGGGAACTTCTTTTGGGTCCTTTGTCACAGCTTGTCTTTCTGTTCTGATACCACCTTGTGTTACATAAATTATGTTTTACTCCATGGTGTGAGTGCATGGCAAGAGCTTTAAACACATCAGGGCAGACACCATGGTCATTAGCCATGAAGAGATTAAGCACCAAAAGACTTCTTTCAATAATTACTTACCGGAGTAACATGGGAACTTAATGAACTTTCAAGTAAAATGGACACATGCCTTCATCTTTCTCTTTTTATCTAGAGAAAGAGTTGGAGGATCCATGCTGTTGCAAACTTCATAGAGCAGAGACTTCCAAGGTTCTGGATCAAAAATAAGCAATAGCATGAGTCTCTTTTCCCCCATGTATTCAGCAATGCAAAGGCCTGATGGGTGACCAGACTGCAGGTAAGAAGACTGAAAGGAAGTGAGAGCCAAATATTCTCATCGATTTCTGAATCTATTGTCCACTATTAACTATTTTTTTCACAGCTGAAGGTTATACAGATTACCAGCATCGAGGCAGAAGTCAGGAAACTAAGGCAGTGAGTTAAATGACTTGCCCACAGCCGTGCAGTAAGCAGTCAGAAAGGCAGTCCTATGTTTCTGGCAATAGGATTAGTGCTGGACATTTGATTTGTCTTGTCAGACTGTTTCTGATACTTTCAGGAAACTGTTTACCTGTTCAACCTTTTTTTGGTTTTTGTTGTTGTTGTTTTATTTTTCTCCCAGAAAAGCAAATTTATCAAGTTCAATGTTCAAAACTTCAGTGCCAGATCTCCATGTAATTCCAACTTCTGGAGGGTTTTCTACCTCTCTGGGAGCTCCCAGGCTCCTCCTCAACCTTTCCTCCCTTCTCAAAAGGTCTGCATCTTATTTATGATTAAAGAAAGCTGATTCCAGGAGCTGGGAGTAAATGATTTGGTATCACAAACAAATTAAAATCATAAGGACAGGTAGTGCAGGAGGAGGTCTGTTGCAATGCATATAGACTATCTTTCCACATAAAAGCAACATTCCCTAATGACCTTGTCAAAGAAGTTTTGTATGAGTTGGAATATTGTGAGTTAGGGGTGTCAGCAATTAATTTTACAGCTCCACAAAATGCATGCTCCAAGAGACAGTGCATTTTTTACCACCGGCTGCTCCTGTCTGTCTGCTTGCTGTCCATATTTCCAAGGGGAAATTGCTCCTAAGCTCTTCCCCATTGATCCAAAACAAGATGGTTGTTTTGGATTCTGCAGAAGTGGGTGAATCATCATTCCAATATTTCTGAATTTTCACTCCCCTGTTCCAGGTCCATTTCCTGAAATACAGAGAGATTGCTGTTGCTTTTGTTTCTGAAAATTCCAGGCTAAATTCTCTGTTTCTGGGTAAATGTTAAGTGCTTTCCTCCATGAAAGCAGCCTCCCTTCCCTTTGAGAACCCTTTCCACAAACCATTTACTATTTTTATGGAAATGAGGTTAATTTCCTCTGAAATGTTGATTGCTGTGAAAACTTCCCAGAATTGCCCTTCATTGCTGACAAACAAAAGGAGATTCAATGAGTTTTGTGGCAAAAATTGAGCAGAATTGAGGCAAAATTTGAGGAAAAATTGTATCTGAATGTGGAGATGAAAACAGTTTGGAGTCAGGCAGCCCCATGCTTCAAAATTGCAGGTGGGAGGATATTATTTATGGGTAATAGGAATATTTTCAGATTTAGCTGAAGACTAATCTGGCCTTCTGAAATGTGAGGTCTTGGACACAGAGTTGTGCGTTTAGCTGTTGAGGGTATTGGCCTTGATTTGTAAGTCATTGGTTTGTCTCTATGGGGCATATCTATCCTGTATGCTACACTGTGAAAGTGTACTGACACATACTGAGGTAGAAAAGCACTGAAGGAGGTTGCACACCCCTACTCCATCTTCTCATCTTCAGGAAAAGTATATTTTCTGTCATGTTTTCTGCAATGTAGTTGGCTTTTTTTATTTTGCCTTGAGTTTTACCCACTGGCTGGAAGAACGACCCCTGATGCAGGCCTATTCTTGTCTCAGTGGTTGACACTACAAAGGGGAATGGGAGGCCAGGACTGTCTGATCTGGCTGAGCTTTTCTCCCAGGGTGGCAGCAAACATCTCACTGCCCTTACTAAAAGGCTAGCACATCTCTGCTGCTTGTAGCCCTGTTTTTCCCCCTGGCTCATCAGTTGTGAGAGAACGTGAGCAGGGAAGTCAGTGTTTTCTCAGTAATAGAAGGCTGCAAACTTAAGAGGGAGATGAGGATTTTAATTATCTTTTTTTTTTTCCTCCTGCTGCTGCTCCAGTCCTAGGGAGGCTGAAATGATGTGAAGGTCTGAGGTGTCATTATGGGCTATTAAACTCCCTTGTAGCACTAGGGGATGTTGAATGGAGCTGTGAAAGGAGAAGAGAAAAAAATATCTCTTGATGGATCTATCTAACTCTCCCTGTAATTGCTTCGTGTGACAGACTGTAATTAGCCATACTGTGGTGGGGAAGAGGAAGAAAGAGCAACAAGAGGGCCTGGGTGCCCCACAAAGCCATCAGGGTTGCATTGGTTGTGATGGGATATGGCAGTTCATTCTCACATCAACATACACTGTCCCTTTCTTTGATCCTTGGTAAGGCACTCTCACAGCACAAACCCTGTCCCTGCAGCTCCCTGGGCTACAGGACAGGCTCTCACTCTTGCCAGGCTAGACTGTAAGTGCTTTTGCCACTGATTCACCCTCGGACTTGTATCAACACCACAGGCTGCTGCATGAAGATGTCTCCAACTTGGACGATGAGGAACAGTAACTTGGCAGAAAGCGCTTTTCCTCTTGATCCCGAGGTACTCAGGAATGGTGGTTATTGCAAACAATGCTTGAGGATGCAAAAAATGACCACATGGATGCAGTTAAAGTAGAAAATATCCTGCTTTTCTCTCTGCATTGCCAATTCTGCAATCAGTGGAAAGTGAAATGAGCCTCCCAAGGATTAGCAGCACTCTATACCTTAATGTCATTTCTGGATTTTTCTGGGTCTGCTTTACCTTTGAGGGAGGCACAATTTGTGATCTTTTCTGTCAGGGGACTGGTGCTGTGAAATAGTGTCCAACAGTGTTTGCTGTTTCTCCTTTATGTCAAATTAATCCCTTAAAACACACAGCTGGATACACACGTCACCCACACACATTCAAGGGTGGTTGTGTAGTTGGGGTGTGAGAAACAAAGCATGATGAAGACCCATACATCTATTGTATTTCCTTCGTAAGGCTTCCTAAAGGCTCCTCTTCCTCATTAGCAAATCTAGTAGTTAGTCAAACATGACAGAAGCTGAGAAGAGTGTGGTTTCATTTAACCAAAAAGGCTCACACCTCCTCCCCAACCACTTGCGGAAGTCATGTTTGATAGCAGCAGAACTTAAACATGGACCCAAACAGGTGATTTGTAAAGAAGTAGACACACAAAGGTCTGGAAATATCCAAACTGGGGGACTTTGCCTGGGAAGTCTACACAGGTGGAAAATGTGTTAAGGAGCTTTACACCGGACTAGCTGGGAAAAAGTGATGCCTATCCTTTTGGAGCTTTGCTGATAACACTGCAGTGAATGACATTCACCTGCTGCACCCCTTTCTGCTCAAAGCAGAACTTGCTGCCCCTTGGTTCTCCCAGTTTACCTTCTCAGTCAGCTCCTTCAGGACAGGAGAACCAACCTGATTTTTCCACTCTTATCAGAGGGATAAAGTCTTACAGTCACTCATGGCAACCTGAAAGTTTTGTCCTTGGTTGCATGGAAAGCAGGACTTCACTGGCTAGGTGGAACCTCCATGCTGGGAAGTGTTTCTGTACAATGCAGGACTCTCATCACCAGATAAGGATGGCAGTGGACAGATTAGCAGGGCTTAAGGAAGAAAAGAGCTGTATGCCTGATTCAACTTATATATAAAGAAGAGGGATTAAAAATCAAGAACTTTGGGATGAGATAACTAAGTAGAGGAACTGATAAGCTTAAATAAAGTACTGGATTTCACAAGGAGAGAGGCAATATGTAGTGAGATGAAGGGAAAAGAGAAAATATATGCAAAGAAATTCCATCTATTCATACAATAGTATTGAAAACTTTTCTGATGTTATCAGCACTTTTTAAAGCTAGTGTTTGTTGGAAGAGCATCCATATGTGATCCCTGAATATGTTACACAGCCTGCAGGGAGGCTGAGTGACTCTGTGTTCCCATATTGATTAAAGTACGGTACCAATTTTCTGAATTCTTTACATGAACTGACATTTTAAGGCTATCCTTTCAGCAAATTGATTACAGATTTGGATAACTGGAACTTGCTTTGATGGCTGATTTTAGGTTTATCATCCCTGGCACATGCTGTTCTAAAGAGACCTTTAAAATAAGTCAGTTACAAAAAAAAAAAAAAACCGCCTAGCAAAAGGATTTCTCTTTCTGATTTTAAGGTAAGAAAACATTATGCAGAAAAAGGAGATTAAATTTATTGAATAATTTAAAATTTTTCTTTTCCTAAAATCAAACTGAAAACCTCAAACAAAAAAGGCCAAAATTTCATACTCATATATGAAGATTAGATGAGAGAGTTGGGGTTGTTCAGCCTGGAGGAGACAAGGCTGCATGGAGACCTCATAGCAGCCTTCCAGCATCTGAAGGGGGCCGATAGGGATGCTGGGGAGGGTCTCTTCATGAAAGACTGTAGTGAGAGGACAAGGGGTAACGGATTCAAACTTAAACAGGGGAAGTTTAGATTGGATTTGAGGAAGAAATTCTTTACTGTGAGGGTGGTGAGGCACTGGAATGGGTTGCCGAGGGAAGTTGTGAATGCTCCATCACTGGTGGTGTTCAAGGCTGGGTTTGAGAGAGTCTTAGGTGGCATGGTTTAGTGGGAGGTGTCCTTGCCCATGGCAGGAGGTTTGGAACTAGATGATCTTAAGGTCCTTTCCAACCCCAACTATTCTATGATTCTATGATTCATGCGGTGCTTTAAAGGTAGTGCAATCCAGAAGAGTTCATCCAATATTACAAGTTTCTTTGTTTCTTATTGACAATGCTCAAGGACAACTTCTTTATCAAAGTAAACAGGCAATGGCTGCAAGAGACATCTTCTTTACTTTCTTTATATGATTACCTTACTGGCATTAACGGACTTAATGCCCAGTGAGGGCTCTTTGTTGATGTATGAAGCTTGATACACAAGCTTAATTTGGTGGCCTCTTTTGGAGTTGGCTCTTCTTCCTGCCACTCTTCGTAGATTATCTTCAGATGACCAATATGGTCTTAGTTTGCTTTTAACTCATATGAGAGTTCCGTAAGAGTTTCCATATGAGATCTACTTCCTATTTACTAGGAAACCCTAACAACAGAGTGGATTCAGGCTTTCTGAGGCAAGACACTGGTGCAACCTATGACAGCTACCTGTTTGTTTGAAGCAGCTGTTTCTGACAGTCTGCTTGACTTTAATTCCCCCTATATCAAAAAAGGTACTGAAAATGAATGTAAAACCACACAAAGGCCCAAGAATTGGTCTCTGGAGAGGATGAGATCTCTTTTGGGGTAAAAAACAGGATGAATTGCTACGATTGACTTCTGCAAGATTGCCTGAGGTGGCATCTCTCTTCACACTCTGGATGTGATTGGGGCAAGATAGCACGAAAACGCACATCATGCCGCTTCAAAATCCTGTCTGTGAAATCCCTGAGAAAAGCCTTGCTTCTAAAAAGTCAGGACAGAATATGGAAACATAAGAGAGCATGGGTGGCAATCTGCATGAGATCCTAAACTTTTTAAGTGTCCTGGAAAGATTTACTTCAGCAGAAGCTAAGCAGCATTTCATATTAATGCTGTCCCATAGTCATCCCCAAAACCCTTCGTCCCCTTAGCCAGGAGGCAATGAATCTCTGCGCAAGGTCATCGAACCATGCTGTCAAAGACAGCCATCACTCCTTAGGTGACAGTGGTCTCACAGCGGCAACGCGAAGCAATGCTGAAGATCTTCTGTTCTGTGCACCTGTCAGAAATATCAGGCTCAAAAACGCTGTGAAAAGGTGCAGCCTGAAGCGAGCACAAACAAGCCAAGGATGCCTGTCTAAGGCGGTAGCCTGGGATTGAGGGGATTGAGTGCTGGTATCATGGCACGGTGTTCCCAGCACCCCAGCTTGTCCAGCTACCATGGTCCACCTCAGCCAGTGGCAGAAAAAAAATCCATCATAGGACTGTGTTAATTCATATCCCTCAGTAAGGGGGTCCTCAAAGTCACCTTAGCAGCTGCGAAGTGACTAGGCCTGCAATGCTTCTCCTTCCCCTGGAGCTGGGCAGTGGGGATGATTCGGGATCTGCCCCAAAATATCTTCTGAGTAGATGCTGAATCACCAGGTAGCATTACGCTCCATCAGCTTGGTGGCGTCTTATCTTGTGTTTTGAGCAACCAGGGTTTAGCAGAGGACAAACATAAGGTTTAAAAGACTCAGAGGGGATTAGGGATGAAATTAAAGCAAAAACAAGGATGGCTGTTAGCGTGGAAGATGGTACCACATGGGAGGATGCAGAAGCTGGGGAGAAAGGAGCCCTGATGTCTGCTTAACTCCTTCTTCTTGTTTCCACTGTATCGAACAGCAGGATGTCCTCAGCACCTACAGTAAGAGAAGCTGCTCCACTTGACTTAAAGTTACTTCTGGCTCACTACTGGATCAAATCTTTAGCTGCTGCTCACTGCTTACTTCAGCTTCAGCTTCTACCAACCCCCAGTCAGCTGGAGCTTCCCAAGCTGCCTTGATGGGGCTGGCAGCATTGATCACACTATTTGATCCCTGATGTTTGCAGATGGCAAACATCAGGAGCTTTGTAGCCCTGAGGAGGTTGATGGGATCCTCCAGAGTTTTTGTCACTGCAAAAATCATCAGCACTCTGACATGAACTTGACTGTCCCACATGGGAAGGATGAGCCACCCACCCTAACCAGATGTCTTCGGCAGAGGTCTTCCAAAGCAATGCTGTGATCGGCAAGGGTGTGTTCTCCAACGGCCACCAGCTTTCCTGCTTGCAGGGGTTTGTGTCAGCCCATGTCCTGTCCCCAGTGTGACAGTGGCTCACACAAAGCAGGACTGTGGGTTCTCATGACACTTGTTTGGGATAGGAGAGTTGCTGCAAATCCCCAGGGAGGAAAAGGCAATTTTAGTCACAGCAAAGCAGAGCTGTGGGATGGGTCCTGAGCTGCCACCCACTGTCAAAGCCCCCGTTGTCTGCAGATGTTTTTTTCTTATGAGTTACTTCAAGAGCAGCAAAACCCTTGAGAAGGAAGGACTGAAAGGGTTTTTCCAGGTTATTTTCTCTATAGCCTTTTTCATCTCTGAAGGCTCAATGGGCCCAATTCTGCCATCCTGCTCTTAGTGCTATGTGGCCAAACCAAGACATGAGTTGGTGGGAGAGCACTGAAATACACAGTTTTCAGGAGCCAGGCATCAGAAGGTGCATGCATGAGAGCAGCATCCAGTCTCAAGGCTGCCTTGGGGGAATCAGTGTTATTTTCTTATTTCTTTACTGCCGCAATGACAAGGCAAACAAGTGAAAAAGAGGGCTAGAGAGTTGAATCTTTTCTTTCCATTTTATCCTTTCACAGATTAAAATCCTTTCATGCAACTTTCAATTTGAGAAAGCAAATGTGGACTGAAACACAGCACAAGAATGAACTCCATAAAGAAAGGGGGGAAAAATAGAGTGGAAATCTTTTGAGTGCAGGCAAACAGGTGGAGGGGAGTGTCTGGTCTCTGAAAGGAGGGTGTCTGCAATCTTTGGAGCGATTAGATTTAATGGGACAGAAACGTTTCTCTCCTTCGTGTCCCCTCCTCCTCTCAGCCTGAGGGGGAGAAAGGAGGGAGGTGGTGATGGGGAGGTGGCAGAGGGAGAGAAGGTTTGAAAGAGTCTTTGACGTCAGCCCTGCCCTATAAAGAGCTGGCAAGGAGCTGGAAAGCAGAGAGCAGAGCTCACGGAAGAGCAAAGATGCCAACTCCGAACATCTCCACCTCTGCAGCCAAAGGCTTCCGCAGGGCAGTGTCAGAGCTGGACTCCAAGCAAGCTGAGGCCATCATGGTAAGACAACCCTATCCCACTTTTTTCAATCCCCCTCCAAAAACCGCAGCCTCTCCCATAGCTGTAGGAAGAGGCATCCAGGGACAGATGGATCAACACTGTTTGTGGGAGCTCCCCCACATGGGCACTTCTGGGCTTCGGGCTGGCAAGGGGAAATTACTTGAACAGTTCTCTCTACATACAGGTACATGTGAAAAGCAAACATTTAGGGGGATGAAATCTTGAACTAATGCAACCTCCAACTTCCCCCAAACAATAGCAGGGTGAATAACCCATAGACTTAAGGCAGGAATAATACGGAATCCACAACACAAAAGGCAATTTGAAAATCTTAATGTTTTACTGGTTTCAAGGCAATGAACTGCAGTGATTTTACTCGTTCTAGCATAATGTAAAACTGTGGCTGTTATTTCAGACAACATATGAGGCAAAGGCAGTTTAATCAGTTTGTTCACTGCTGCTGTGTCCACAGTTGCTCTCTCTCCCAGCACATCCTTCCCTCATTTCTGTTCTGAGTCCTTCCTGATGTGGACCCAGCCCTGGGTCTAGCTGATGGAATGCTTCTGCACACACCAGATCTGTATGTGTCAGGAAAAGGAGATGAAAACTTCCTGCTGATCTGTCAAGTGCCTTTAGAAAGCAAGTCTGGCCAAACCGTTGGACTGTCTATAGGGACAGGGACATTACACCTCCTAACCCAAATACCAGGGCAGGCAGGAGGAGCCTGAGGCTCCCAGTGCAGGGCAGTCCTGTGGGTCACAGGTATGACCAGGCCTCTGGCACCCCTGGAGGATCCAGCACAGACTGTAGCAGTGGGTGCACCAGGGAGGGACCCCATTAGGATGCTTCACAGAAGGACATGCGGGAACTGAGACGGGTTCTGGAGCAGATGTGTTTGGCAGAAGTCTCCAGGGTAACTCCAGCAGGTTGGTTATAGAGCTCCTCATTTCCTTCCCCTATGCCTGCTGCCTTTTTCACCCAATCTCCTTAACTTGTATGATGCTCTGACTTGGTAAAATCAGTCATTGCATAGGCAGCAAGAGGTGTTTTGAAGAGTGGAGCATGCTTCCATGGAAAGGAAGGGAAATATTTAGGAAACAAGGAGGTAAGCTTACTTTCTATAATAAATGGAAATCAGGGAAGGCTTCCCTCTCACACAACTGTTTTCATTCTGTCAGAGTAATGAACACTTAAGTGGTTCTTGAAAGCCGGGTATTTTCCAGGCTGCTCATCCAATAAGTATTTGAGATGCTCATTGCTCTCTGGAAAAGGGGAAACTGTCATGTTATTACACACTCTGGGAGTGCTGCTTCATGTTTGATGGGAAACAGGCCACTAAACAAAGGGGCCAGAGGAATTTGGGTTCACCAGCTACAATGTCAGGAGTAAAGCAACCTGCTTGGGATGAGTGGCTCCTCTGTCCTCCAGGGATAACCTCAGCCCATCTTTGTATCCCTTCTTTGAATGTAATTTTTCAGAAAAATAAAAAAAAAACAAACAAACAAAAAAAAAAAAAAACCCAAACAACTCAGTCTTGTAAGTATCACTTTGAGAGCAGGCTGCATGGAAGACTTGGCCCTTTGCTCCCACCTAGCACAGATCTTGAAAACCATGTCACTTATTTTACTGCCTTCTACCAGGCAACAGGTGTGACTGCATTTGTACGCCAGAGACGTCTTGTGTGTCTGTGTGGCCACATGTGGCGATTGGTCACCCAGTGCCTGTGTGTCTGTGATGTCTGTGTGGTCATGGGTTGCTGCCCAGCCCCTGCCCACCACTGCACTGGTTCCAGCAGGTGTGAAGTGTTCCCTTGCCATTAAATCCCAAGGAATAGTAACCAGGTGAGAAAATGACCTTTACGATCCCAGAACTCATTTACACAAGCAGGTATTTTACATGTTACCTGGGCCAGCCAAACATCAGACTCACACCATGGAAAAATCTCTTGTCATGTATTTAGCTTTTCTGCTGCTAGTAGTTTTTACAAGACACACTGTGAGTGTAGCTGGAGCAGGACTTGGTTACGGAGCACACAAGAGGAGCCAGATGCAACACAGCCGTTGGAGGCAAACCAGAAGGAAGAAACACTCAGGGAAGCAAGAGTATGACATTACTACCTCTATGCTGCTGGGTGAGAAATAGCTTCTGCAATCCTTCCTGCTTGCTGCAAATAATGTGCCAGGAATAAAAAGCCACAGAAGTTTAACTCTGAACGCAGTATTTTCAATGAGACTACTCAGGTAGGGGACTCTGAGTTGCAGCAAATTCGAGGAAGGAAAAATGAACTGACCCTTCATAAGAAGTGCAAATTAACCCTTCATAAGAGATGCATGACCGTTTCAGACTCCAACCTCAGTGAGGCAAATAGATGCCCTGCAAAAACGAATTAAAGTTCTCCCTGTAGCTAGATATGCACTCAGGGAGCTAGTCAGCAAGGCAATTTGGAAATACCATGTAATGGTGCCTTCTGAAGAAAGGTGTTATTGGCGGTGAATCATCTGTAAAACAGTTCAGAAAGGCAGACATTTATCATGAGATATCAGTTTGGTTAGTTTATTTGCCAAATTCCCAATTTCCAGCAAAAGGAGTGTAAATGATGAGGGGCAGAGCAGAGGATGATTGAGATGGCAGGCATGCAGCCAGGCAGCCTCTACCTGCAGAGAAGGCAGCAGGCAGGCTGCCCCATCCCACACCTCTTCTTCCTCAGAAATGCCTTTTTTTTTCTTAATTTTTAAATTTACCCACCCAAAATATGCCAACTTCAAACTAAGCAGCTTCCAGGACCTCTCAGTCCTGACTGCCAGGGGTCACCCAATAGCAGCACACAGGTCTGACTGATCAAGTCTACCTATCCCATGTAGCTTTCTGGACAAAGAGGTCTTGCTATTTAAACTCTTCACAGACACATTTTAACCTAATTTACAGAGTAAGCATAGGGGCCTGTTTTCCCTTCTCTCCCCCTTTCTACCCCAGAAGTAAAATCTTGCTGCACCTCTGTTCCTCTGGGCACAGTGTGATGAAACAACCTTAGCTAATGTCACTGCCTGGCTTGTGACTGCTGCACAGCCCCGTTATGGTGGTTGGCACAAGGTTATTTGCCCTGCTTATTGCAGGCACTTTAAAGTAAACACCAGCTTAGCTTTAAACACAGTAGTGATATAAAACACATGCTTAAAGCTGAACGTTTTCATGAAACTGTAAGAGTTATGGCTGAGGATATTTATTTGACATCTTCTCTCTTTGGGCATGAATACCATCATTTTAGACAAGCAGCAGTATGTGCTTATCTGTTAGAAGGTGTTTTTCTATGCCAGAAGAAATAAAAAGGTTGAGGATCAGCAAATATAATTTCAAAGGAATATATTAAAGAAAGGACCAGTTAGAAGTGCGTAGGCTGGTGCCTAGATGTGCTGCATTTCTCAGGCTGCATTTTAAATATCAGTGTTACACTGCCGAAGTATCCAAGAGGATTTTCTCAGGAAACATTAGTTGCTAATGGTGGTCTTTGAAAATTAGAGAGAAAAAGGGCTTAGTAGTTGAGTGGACTGTCTTTTTAAGAGGAAAACATTCTCCGATTCGTCACAAGGTAGGGAAGATACTGCTTGGTTAGCATCTATCTCTTTTTCCAGTTATTTTTAATGTAATCAGGGGGAAAACTGCAGTCGGTCCTGCTCTATATGCAGGTGTTTGATGGTTTTATGTCCTTTTTCAGTGCTGCCCAGGTTTCTTTTAGCAAGTTCTGGGGGTTTGTCAGCTGGCTTATGTTTTGAACACAGAAAATTGGAACCAGCTGAGCTGGCTTTAAGGAAAAACTGGTTGTGAAGTACCATGAACAAATAAGTTAGTATATGAGCTATTTGTATAACAAAAGAAACAGCAGTGACTGAAATAGTTTGTAGCTCACTATAAATACAAATGTGTGACATAATATGACTCCAGGCACAGAGTTATATCATTATAGGTGCAATTCCAAGTAACAGAAATCTGCAGGAGTTTGTTGGGATAAACCAAATCTATAGATAACTGGGAGGAATTTATTTTCTGGGGTATATGGATGTGGTTCCAATTACATTTCAATGGGCAAGCATCCACTTAATGCCAAATGAAAATGTTATGTTGGATGCTGGGAGCAGTTTAGCTAAGCTGCCCTTTTAATACACCTGCAAACAGTTAATTTTTCGTGGGCAGGCCATGCCACGCCACAGCTGTGGGCTACAGCTGTCTCTCATAGTTATCTTTTCTCAGATGACTTCAAATTTACCTAACATCTCTCCATTTGAGTTTATCAGACCCCTGAGATCTGCGTAAGATTGTTTCTGATTCTTACTTTTTGAAGGATATTGGAAACTGTCGCTAGGGAAGGTGAGGAAGGAAGCTCACTCTACAGTCATGCTACAATGGTATTTTACACAGATTTTTCCTAAACCTCCACTTTTCCAAAAGTTCAATTCTAAGACCTCAGTCCTTATCACTATATTTTCCTCTACAAAGTCAGGCAAATCAGTCTAACCTTCCTCTTCTACCTTCTCTGAGACACACATGTCATACTTCACCTCGCTACCAGCGATGCCACTGATCTGCCCTACAGCTCTATCAGAAGTGTTATTTTTTTCTGTTCTGCCTTCAGTCTCCACGGTTCATTGGTAGGCGTCAAAGTCTCATTGAAGATGCCAGGAAGGAAAGAGAAGCTGCAGCTGCAGCTACTGATGCTGCGGAGTCTATAGAGACCATTGTCTTTGAGGAGAAGGATGGGAGAGCAATGCTGAACCTCTTCTTCATGCTTAAGGGAGCCAAGACTTCACCACTGTCCCGTGCACTTAAGGTATTTGAGGTGAGTACCTAACTTGTTGTATGGGGTTCAGGGAATACACTACAGGTTTCATGGCTGTTCAATGAGGCATATCATTTGAGTCTACTGAATAAGACTCAGACTATGCCTACTTACTGCAAATTACAAGTTAATTTTCTGATATCCCCACAGTCATGCTTTGCTCATGCCTAGCATGACCTTATTTTTCATCACTCAGAATGAGCCATACCTTTATCTGGTAATGCTGCTAAGATCCGGGCTTAACTTTGCTTCATTTCTGGATAAAACCACACAGTTTCACACCCACAATCGACACCCATCTGTCTTGTAGCATTCCCTGACAGCCCCCTCCACTGCTCATCACTTCAACTTCATGTGCAAGGCTCTGATCCCCCATTTGAAGCAAGGTCTGTGCTCGGCATGGCTACAGACCAAACCCACCTAACTTGTTGGTCAAGGATTTGTGAGCCTCTGTGTGCTGTTGCCATATTGTCCCTTGGTCAAATAGTTACAGGAGAAACTTCATCCTGAATATAAAACTGGCATATTGATTTCAAAAATACCTCCTACTTCAGGGATGAATTTGATTCACATGTTAAGGGTTCTGTTTGTTCCCTGCAGATGTGCTTTGTAGATGGCTTTAATACCAAGGGAAACTGGTAACTAATTGAGATTTTTCCCCCTAGCCAGTAATATAATGTTGTATTATCTAGGATCTCAGTACCATGAATGGAAAGACTGAGATAAGTACTGCCTATTTAAACAGTAATCAAACCATGACAACTTGCATTATGTGGTACATTTTCATCCAGAAGGATTCAAACGTGTTTTTGAACAGCTAAGGCTCTGTGAGATGTTTTATCTACAATAGTTTAATTTCATTGACTTCAGCAGTGAGAGGAAAGAACAATTTGTTCCTATTAATCAGTCACGTGGGTTGTAAGGGGTTTCTGGAGGTCTCTAGTCCAACCTGCAGCTCAGAACACATCCAATCACAGCAGGTTGATCAGGACTGTTCTTGCTGCATTTTGAATATCACCAAGGTAGAGAACCTACAGTCTCCTTGGGCCCCTTGGCGGTTTTTGACTGCCTTTATGGTAAAATGTTTTTTCTCTTTTCTTTTTCTTTTTAATGTCCTTGCTACCAGCTCTTGTCCTCCCACTGTGTACTTTTCAGATAAGCCTGGCTCTGTCCACTTTACAGGTACTAGACAGTCAACCAATTTCCCCTGCTCCTTCACTTCTTAAGGCTGAAAACCCCAGTTCTCTTAGTCTTTCTTCATATAATATTGTTCTCCAGCCCCCTGAGCTTCTTGGCATCTCTCCACTATGCTACAGTGCATAGCATAAGTACATTAATGCCTTCCGTCTTGTGAGACAAGGTGCTCCAGACGTAGTCTCACTCATCCTAGAACGAGAGGAGAAATCACTTCCTCTGACGTTGTCTACAGTCTTGCTTCTATAATTCAGTACATGATTGGCCTTTCTTGTCACAAGGGCATGCTACTAGCTCATGTGTTAATACACATAATTACATAGCACCTTCTTTTGCATGAAATCAACTTTTCTGGGGTAAAAAAAAAGATCACCAGCAACACTATACGGAAAAAAAAAAAAAATCCTACCTAACAGCTGTAAACATACAAAAGGTATATTTGTGGGATAAGTATTTTGCTGAAATTGTAGGGCATTCTAACAGTTCATTGCCCATGCAGTACTATCTCTGATAATCACACAGAAAGTGATAAGATCTTGAGCAATTACAAAAACTCTTACATTTCCTATAAGAGGATTATTGCAAGAAAATTCATTTTCTTGTCTCAAGACTGAAAGAATCTCTAAGACAAGCTTGTCAGACAAGTCTTGGTGTTGCCATGGTTGGGGTCCCCTTCCTAGAAGTGCACAGATGCCAGATAAGGCATGAAAAATCTGTCAGTGTAGCATTTCAAAAGCAACAGACAGCTTAGAAGGCATGAAACATACAAGTACAGCCTCTTGTACTTGACAGATTTTATGTTACAATATATTTAAAGTCTATAATTTAAACAATTTTTAAAACATCAAGTAAGAAGCTAGGGCACCTTCTGGTCAGTGATTATTTGTTTCTTCCTGAAGCAATTTACGTGCTGTATCAAAAGATTTCCTAGCAAAAAGCTCTTTGAGCTTGTCACAGAGAGAGCTTTAAATATAATAAAAAGACAGACATGTCAAGCCACAACAGAGGAAGATTCATTTCCCAGATCCCTCTGGCAATGCAGGTACAAGATACGAAAGCAGACAGGCATAATGACATTTGCCTCATCATGAATCAGGCTTCAGGGAAACTGGTTTCACTCTTCTGTATGTGTTACATGAAGCCAAAGCATAGGTAATGCAATCACAGTTGTCAGATTAATGCAAAGGTATTGATTGTTGAGGGGACAATGTAATAGTGAAGTTGGTAGGTACATTAAAAAACACATTCCTTATTTAATTTACCTGTGGCATTGCATCTCTTCCTTCTCGTCATTCTGCCTCTGATTAATAAAAGAAATCATGTCCCTTCCTCTACCAGTGATCTTGCAGAGACTTTGGGAAGATTGTGTCGTTGCCCAGGGACTTGGGCTTGTACTACCAGCTTTCACTGAGCTACAGAATATATACAAAATCTACTAGAACAAAATCCTATCTTTTTCTCTGTTCTTTGGGGAAGGACAGTTGTGATAATGAGTCCAAATTATATCAGTTCTGCTAGGGACCCCCAAATTAACGCGGCTGCTGGTTGGGTACGGCTCAGCCGCGCCGTTTCAGCACCACGGCCAGAGCCGCATCGCTGCCCCAGCCCGGGCGGCGCCAGACCCTGCTACGCCATCGCCAACCTCTTCCTCATACCCCACCAGCAAAAAAGCACCTCTGCCTTCAGTAGGAGGTTGAAGGAGAGGAGGTCATAGAAGATATCACTTAACTGCACCAGTTTCCACTGTTGATGTGATCTTCTTTACCAGTACTCATAGGGGCCTACAAGAAAACCAGAGAAGGACTTTTTATAAGAGTGAGTAGTGATAAGACAAGAGGTAGTGGCTTTAAACTGGAAGGGGGTAAATTTAGATTAGACGTTAGGAACAAATTCTTTACTGTGATGATGGTAAGGCACTGGAGCAGGTTGCCCTGAGAAACTCTGGATGACCTACCCCTGGAATTGTTCAAGGCTAGGCTGGATGGGGGTTTGAGCAACCCGGGGTAGTGGAAGGTGTCCCTGCCTGTGGCAGGAGGGTTGAAAGTAGATAGTCTTTAAGGTCCCTTCAGACCTAAACCATTCTATGATTCTGATTTCTACGATAGTTATTGACCAGCCCCACTGGTTGTCTGTACAGAAGGGAAACCTGTGGAATTGACGGATAAATACGTTTATCCCAGTGAGGGGAAAAAAGGAAGAAAAAGACAAGGGGACTCTCTCCCAGTTGCATTCATATAGACACCTTTGGGAAGTAGCAGCAGGTATTTCAAGTGCTGTTTAATGCTTTTGTTCTCCTTTTCTGTGTCCCAAAAGACATTTGAAGCTAAAATTCACCACCTGGAGACCAGGCTTAGCCGAAAACCCCGAGAAGGGAGTGCTGAACTGGAATACTTTGTGCGCTGTGAAGTCCACAGCTCTGACCTCAATACTTTCATTAGCTCCATCAAGAGGGTAACAGAAGATGTGAGGACCACTAAGGAAGACAAATGTAAGGAACTTACAAACCGTTTCACTTTTTCAGAGAGGCTGGGCTGTAGAAAGAGGGTTGTTCCCAGAAAGGGTGATGGGCTATTGTATGCTGAATTTGAGCAAAACTGAAAAAACTGCCTCTGGCACATCTGAATCCTGAAAGCCATTTCCCTCCTTGTCCATTTCTCAATAGACTCCAGAGTCCATAGCTCATTTTTCTGATGCAGACTGGAAAAAAAAGAAATAGGAGATTAAATTTCATCCTTTTTTCATACCTCTCCTATAGAGTTCTCCATTCCTACTCCAGTGTTTTATATTATAAATGTGAAGTAGTTTTCTACCTATGCGTAAAGAACTGTGTATAGATCCAGCACTAAAATACAAGGCACTCTCATGCCATCCTGCTCTGAAGACAGGGTTATTCTTATTGTAAAATATCTCAAGAGATCTGCAGTGATTGCCCTACAACCAGTTTGCTCTCTGGATTAATTTTTAATGTGAAGTCTAGAATCTTTAAGTGAAATCCAATTTTTATCTTCTTATTTACCTTTGTCATAAAATATTCCACTGAGAGATGGGCAGGGAAGTCATGAGGTACAGATCATGGCATTAGACCTGATTGTAGAACAAGAGCATTGGGAGTGTGTATCTACTGCCCAGAAGGTAAAACTGTGTCATGTGTTTGTTGTGTATCTGCATTCAGTACATCATGTTAGATGTATCTTATTCAACCTCACAATTCCTTCTCAGCAGGGGATGCTCCATCTTCACTTCCACAACCAGCTTTTCTCTTTCTCTCTACCCACAGTTCACTGGTTTCCCAGAAAAATCTGTGAATTGGACAAGTGCCACCATTTGGTCACCAAGTTTGACCCTGACTTGGATCTGGATCACCCGGTAAGTTAGTCTGTGTGGGTACATTCTCACTTCCTGAGCCTTCCCTCAGAAGCAGCGTGCTGTACAGCACTGCTTGGTGCAGCTGATCAGGGAACGGTAGTGCAATCGCCACCATGAGAGAAGTTTCTTCAGTCAGTGATGAACTTTGTTGGGTGAGAAATTTCAGTAATTAAAAATCTCTGTTCCTATTTATCATCACAGGGCTACTCTGACCAAGTATATCGCCAGAGAAGAAAATCAATAGCAGAAATTGCTTTTCATTATAAGCAGTAAGTCCCTTTCCTAACATTCATGCAGGGATAATGCCATGTCAATGCAACCTGTTGGGAAGTCATTATGCTACCTTCTTTTCTTTTATGTTTTTTTACCCCCATTCAGCCTTACCAGCTCTTTTTGTGTCTGTCTTTTCTCTATGTATTCCAGCCTCTTCTTAATTAGAAAATGTCTACAGTGATTAATTCCTAAATTAATCAAAATAAATCTTGTGCATGACAAAAGCCATACATAATTTCTTCAGACCTCAAACTTCATTTTGAAATATAGTGTCTCTTTTAGAATGATATCTAGTTTTGAGTTCAGTGTTACAAGTACCTAAAAAGCTGCCATAAGCCCAGAAAACTTGTTCCAATGGCTCATTATCCTGGCTGTGAAAAAATGCGAAGTTTATTTCTAAAATGAATTTCAGCTTTCACCCAATGGATTATACATGTTTTTCATCTGTTAGACTGAATTCTGCTGTCAGATTTTTTCTTTCTGCTATGAAGGTATTTATAGACTAAATGGTTCACCTTCTAATTCTCTGCAATAGATTCCAGTAATGGTCTCATCGTTGTCATATATAGATTTGAGACTATCTTTTGTACTCCTACTTCATAATTCTGTTCTGATAAATGCAGTGATAGCACTCAACATCTTTGCTATAACATCAAACACAGCTCTAATATTCAGGTGGGTTTGTAAAATATGCCGTAGATCCTATTTGGCAACACTGTCTTTCACTGTAGCATCTCCCTCTCTGAGCACGACTTTAAACGTAGATTTCTGTAGCAAGCTGTGCTGAAAGCAGGCTATGGAAATTATATGGGTCACCTTCTTGAGCTACCCCTGCAACCAATGTGATCCCAGCACTGCTTTTGGTTTCATGTTCGTTGCAGATTTGAAGCCCAGAATATAGACATTAATGTTTTTATCCTTTGTTAAAACTACATGTGCAGAAAGTCACTGTGCCAGCAGGAGAGTCCTGAGGGACACAAGAATAAATACTATCCTAAGATGATGCACCCACTTCAGGCATCTTCTTTCACACTCATCTGCAGGTTAGCATTTATGAGCCTCTGTGTAGCATCCTTTCAGGCTGTTAATGAAAAAAGACTATGCTTTATGACAGTAATATGTGAATATCTCATTTGTTCAAATACAGAACAGATGGATTTTTAAAATGCAATTGGTAATTATGATGGAGGAAGGGCAAAAGTGTCCATCTTCTTTAACTCCTACTTATATCAATGTTACAGACAATCAAACTTAGTGACAATATATTTTGCTGCAGTTCAAAAGCATTTAGTTTTTCTCATTAGCTGCTTTTATTTCTCAGCCACTGATTCATTCTTGGAGTCATCAGCCTCATGAAGTTTGGGGACATGAAATTAATTTATTTTCACACAAAATTTCTCTTTTTTTTTTCAATAAAAACAATTTATTTTCCCCCCTGAAAAATATAATGCCTTCAAGCTTTTGCTCATCTCTTATTCATTTACAACCTCTGGCTAGACTAACACTTTTCTCTTTTTCTGTATATTTGTTTCACCTCTACAAATGACACAGTACTAAGGCTTTGTCTTTCCTTTTGCCCTCTTGTTTGGTTTAAAGAAGATTGTTGAATTTCAGATCAGAGCTTCTCTGAAGTGCTTCCTTCTCAAATGGAAGAGGAGCCTGGCTTGTGCTCTTTTGCTGTCAGTAATGGTGCATTTCCTTTGCAGTGGGGACCCAATCCCTCACGTGGAGTACACGGCAGAGGAGATTGCCACTTGGTGAGTGCTGATTTAATCTGTGACTTTTATTGGCTTGACCACTAGAAGCTGGGAATCAAAACCTAGATGGTTAGGGAGTGATCTCTTGAAAAATGCATCAGTAGCGCAAGCATCCTACTTAATGGCTTGTAATAAAACTTGGTAACTTGTTGTACAGCATTTTCTGTTAGGCACTGCATCCAGGAGAGGAAGCAACCTCCACAACAGTAATGCTCGGTCTCTTCCTCCCTTGGGGCTGCATAGAGAGCACTTTCATGTTGCAGTCCTCAGGAATTTCCTCCAAAGGAGCCTATCCCAAAGGAGAGGAAGGTAGATAATTTGGAGCCCCACTTCTCTAAGGGGTCCTGGCTTAGCAGCAGCCTCCAATTAAAGGGTGCTTATAGCTGCAGAAAGAAGTATGAGTCCTGGGGTGAATATATGCATTGTTCCTCACTTAGGAAAATGCTTCCTTTGAACATGAGACTATTCCCAGGAATGTCACTGAAAAGAAAGGCAGCTCATACCAGTGAGTACACAGGCTCCTAAACAAGGTAATCTCCTGGTTATATTGGCTGTCTTCATAGTGCAACTGCAGGAGCTAACCTACAGGGAATATTTTTATTCCAGTTAATACCTTTTAGAGAGTCTTCTGAACTTCAAGGTAAGAAACAGGTCTGTGCAGATATGACTACTCAAGCTCATTTGAACGTGCATATGTATGTTTTCATACCCCTATCAGTGTGCACAAACGTAGACTTAGTGGAGGAGAAAGGTATAAGGACAAGAAAGGTAGATGTATAAGGTTTTGATAGCATATAATCATAAGACAGGAGAGGACTAAACATACCAAGCCACTAAATGTCTGCCACCTCTCCTTCTGAAGGAAGGAGGTGTACAGCACCCTCAAGAGCTTGTATCCCACCCATGCCTGCAAGGAATACCTTGAAGCTTTTAACCTACTGGAGAAATACTGTGGCTACAATGAGAATAACATCCCTCAGCTGGAGGAGGTCTCTCGCTTCCTGAAAGGTAGGTATGAGTTTGGGGACCCAGGTAAAGGGTCTGCCAGGGCTCCAGCACTGTGGTGGCAGCTACAGCTGGGAAACTCCAACCTGAAGGAAAAACGTGAGCTAAGATTTGGAAGGACAGCTGGTGACAGCTTGTATGTTGCACACAGGGAACAGCAGGAGACTCCAGGCAGTAGGGACTGTAGCCAAACACAGTGAGCTGCAACTGAAGGTCAAGCCTGTAGTCAAGTGATTCCACTGAGCACCTAAAGAGCAGATGATACTCCCTAGCAGGAGCAAAAAGATTATACTTGGCACAGCAGAAGCCCTTTAGTTTCCAGCACTCATCCTTTTGCTGTCTGTGCTGGGAATGCAGGACAACAGCATGGCACATGGAGCACGCACTTCCCCAGAGATGGTATGTGTTTTTTCAGAGAGGACCGGCTTCCAGCTACGGCCAGTGGCTGGCTTGCTGTCGGCGCGGGACTTCCTCGCCAGCCTGGCCTTCCGTGTCTTCCAGTGCACACAGTACATCCGCCATGCGTCCTCTCCCATGCACTCCCCTGAGCCGTGAGTACTGCCCAGCCTCAGTGGCCTCCCCTACCCAGACATCCCACCTGGCCAACAGTTAACTTTTCCCCCCTAAAGAACAAATTCTGTCTGCTGATGACCATGTTTTCCTCCTTTCCCCCTGGGCATTGGCAGGGATTGCTGTCATGAGCTGCTGGGGCATGTCCCGATGCTGGCTGACAAGACGTTTGCCCAGTTCTCTCAGGTAAGGTGGTCATCTGTTCCCTTGTCCCTGAGAGGACAAGGCATGATGGGGGAGCCCAAACTAAACCCAGTCTCACCACTTAAGCTCTTCTTGTTCTAGGATTTTTTTATACTAAACACAATATTCAGGAGCCCTAGTGAAGGACTGAGAACCCTAACACAGAGTGAAAACATCAGGCTCTGCAGTAAAGTGTTTTCAGTCTGAGCATGATGAAGCCCCAGCAGATGCACAGCCATACAGGGCAACAATATCTTTTGTCTCAAGGCAGTAGAACAGCAATCCAAGCGTAAGGCTAGAGGACTGAATCTCTTCTGATGCTGGCCCCTTCCCTTCTCTTCCCAGGACATTGGGCTGGCATCTCTGGGAGCAACTGATGAAGAAATTGAGAAACTTTCAACAGTAAGTTTTCTTCTTTGCTGGATGAGGGCCCCAATCCCTCCAGCAGCATTTCTGTGGTATCAAGGGGACTGGTCCAGCCTGGTCTGCCCAGATTTACAGGCTCAGAGCCCATACCTGAGCTGCCCCAGACCTGTTCTTTGATAGTCATTGTGAGTGGAGATCAGTTAAACAGCAGAGCTAGCCTCCACATTAACCCAATTTTCTTGGGCAGCAGGGTATCGTCAAGCATCATATTTCTCATGACAGCACTGCTGGGACTCTTTGGGATGGGATTAAATGACATCCACTTCCTTTGCCTCTTCCTCAGCAAGGTGACCTGTCCTGCTCTAAGGACACCAAACAGCAGCTGGGTACTATGGGAACCAGCCCAGGGACACATTTTCTATCTGTCCCAGTGCGGCAGCAGCTTAGTTTAGTACTTTGCTCTGGCAGTGATGGGTGCAAGGTAAGGAGAGGGGACAAAGTGAGAGGCTCCTTTTAATTTTAAACAACCCCAGATCCTGGCCAGATGCAAGGGCTCTGAAGTTGCAGGGAGATGAAGTCAATGAACTGCATCTCCTATGCATCTTTCTTTCTCCTTTCACAGCTTTACTGGTTTACGGTGGAGTTTGGGCTCTGCAGACAGAATGGGATAGTCAAAGCCTATGGAGCTGGGCTCCTGTCTTCCTATGGGGAACTCATAGTAAGTCCCAACATAACTTGTCTCTCTGCCCTAGACCATATAAGCAAAACACGTTCTTCCTTTGCATAATTCAAATGACTATTCTAAAACTGTTCTCCATCTCTGCTTATCACATGTGCTCTCAGATCACTTTAAGTCCATGACAGCATTTTTCTGCTGTGTCCATAGCATTCCTTGTCAGATGAACCAGAGGTGCGGGACTTTGACCCTGACGCTGCTGCTGTTCAACCCTACCAGGACCAGAACTACCAGTCCGTATATTTTGTGTCTGAGAGCTTCAGCGATGCCAAAAGTAAACTGAGGTAGGAATGAGCAGTGAGAGAGACCCCAACAGAAGGAAATAAAGCTATAAAATATTGAAACAGGGCTTGAAACCATATCCGCTTTCAGTTCCAGTTCTCAGAAGTACTCTGGAAACTGATATCAGGTCTTTTAAAGTAAAGTGATTTTCCAGTTCATACAGACTCCAACTTTAGTCCCTTAGATTTGCCCAAGAGCCCCCAAAAATATGCTGGACTCAAGAGCATGGGTGTGAAGGAGTATGATGGAGTGGGAGGAATTCTTGGAAGCAAAACTGAGGGTGCAAAAGAAGAGAAAAATCTAGCTTGTATGCTTAGTTCTTACATAAAAAAAGTTACAGACTATCCCCAGTTCCTAAGGGAATCCGAGCAACATAAAACATGGACCAGAAATTGGAGACCCAAACCACACACCAGAATCCCCTCTGCTTTCTAGTTGTAGAAGGGCCAAGTGATGCAGGTCAGGTACTGGCTGGGAGTATCTCACCAATATGTGTCTTTCTGAAAACAGACTTCTGCATCATGTTAAAGTTTGCTCTCTGGGTGTAAGTCTTAGGAGAGGAGTGAAGAACTGCTCAAAATGGTGTCATTCTCTGAATTAAGGATGCAGGAAAATGTCTTCCTGAGCAGCTGCAGGGCAAAATGCTCATTTATCAGCCAACCAGCAAAAAAACTTCCAGGCATCATTAGTAGCTCATATACAACCAATAAAGATTTGCTTTATGAAGGTAGATTTATGCATGAATAAAAAGGAACTTTTGTCTCCTAGGCTGATTAGCATGGGTTAGCAGACCCCAGACAGCATCCCAGCAGCATAACTGGGCTTCCCTTTTCCATGGGGCTGCAAACAGGATGGAGAGTGGCAGCTCTACACATGGTTATCTGTTCAGAAAAGCATTTTCTTGGTTATATCCTAAATTGCCCAAGGAGGAAAGCTCAATCACTTAACATTTGACTGACAGAGGAAAACTTTGCCTGTACCATTTTGTCTTGACTTAGGAAAGGATGAGACGAAGTATTACACAATATGCATGACTTTGCAGTTCCTGCAAGAGGGGGTTGTCACATAAATGATGTGGTGAGGACTGCTGTATTTCAGCTTCTGCTTTTATTACCCTCACTTGTACTGTTCATACAACCTGGAATCCAGCCGCTCAAAAGCAAGTGCCTGGGGTAGCCTGCTCTCTCATACATGCTAGGCTGCTTTAAAACAACAAAAATCCTCAACTCTTGCCTTATGAGTCATTTCCTTGCATTTAAAAAGGAGAAATGCAACCCATACACAGCCAAGATTAGACTAGAGGGGTTTGACAGTGACAAGCACTGTAAATGATCCTCTTGAAAGAGCTCAGAGACCACACAGATGTTACTCCATGAGGCAAAAAAAAAAAATCTGTATTTTCTGCATTACTGGCAGCTGCCACCATAGACCTGATTTTCAGTGTTATCCCTCAAGAAAAGCCTCTTTTCCCCAAAACAAAACTTCCCAGCAGTTTTCTAGCATGGGCACACACCCTCAGTGTCCTTTGAAGCACCCATGCCGTACTTGAATGTTTCAAAAATGCATTAAGTGAACACAACCGTGCTGGACGGCAAGTTTCTAACCATTAGCAGCTGTGCTATGAGTCATCGCTGCGGCTGATAGCATTAGTAAGGGAGGTGAATCAGATCTCACCTGGTAGAACCGAGATAAGCCACACCTTTAGGAGGTGGTCAATGGGAACATGCAGAAATCCCCTTCCTTTGCATTTGTTTTGGCTTCCTTGCAAGCACCAGCCTGCGGCTTTGACCGTGTTGCCCTTTGACCCTGTCTGGCGTTTACCCCCAAACCCCGGCAATTCAGGGCTAGGCTTCCCCGCAATACCAGCCCGAGCATCTGAGAAACGGGTGCGCTTCCCAGAGCCCACCGCCAGAGCACACCCACGGTAGCCACAAGAGGGTACCCTAAGCTAAGCAATTCAGGAGCGAAAGGGTGATTCCTCAGTGGAGAAGAGCAGGCCTGTTGCTAGTGTTGTTCCTCTTCTCATCTTCCCAGGCTTTTTCAGCATGAGACTGTAGCCATAAGTACCTAAATATAGATCCCCAGCTCCATATTTACACATCCATGAAAGAAAAAAAAAAAAAATAAAACCACCCTACGTTGTCAAGTGTACAAATCTGAGGTGAACATGAGCAATTTGGAGAAAACTTACCCTTGATTTGTTTTCACCTGAGCACGTGCTTCTTCATTAGAAAGGTAGCAGCAAAATCTTGTTCATGAGAGGTATCAAGTAAAGTCATGTTCATCACTGAAATCTAAACTCTGGTTGGTTTTGGGCACAGTAATACTACTTTGCTCAAGTGTATGGCTCTGGTGATGAGATGCCCATACTCACCCAGCCCTGAGCCACTGCTGTCAGATCTACCCTTAATACAGCTTGCAGATAGTTCCCCCCTCCCCTAGCAGAGATTAGTCAATAAATGAACATCAGAAAGGATTTAGGGATATAATGCTATAACACTATGGCCTTTTCTTGCAGTTAGCTCCTAAATCTCCTTGGCATTTTTGAAACAGAAATAAAATAAATTGCATTAGAGGATACCTGACAATGGCCACGAGTTCACCAGTGCAGTGTACTCTCCAGTTTGAAGCAAAAGCCCTTGTGTTCAGTTCACTGAAACCCGCAGTCAAACTTACGGTCTTCCTTGCTTAACAGGACGGATCTCAACTACTACAGTAGCCCTGTGGATCTGGAGGGATGGGAAACCAGAGCTTTTCTCTAGAAAGTGTCTAAAGGAGGCAGTAATCTGTTGCAAACTGTGTGAACTGTAATGGCTAGGGGGAGACTCAGGACCAACCTCGTGTATCAACTCTCTGAACCCTTCCTTTACAGGAGCTACGCAGCGCACATCAAGCGGCCCTTCTCAGTGAAATACGAGCCCTACACCCACAGCATTGAGCTCCTGGATAGCCCTCAGACGATCTGTCACTCCCTGGAGAGCGTAAGGGATGAGCTCCACTCGCTGATTAATGCGCTCAATGTTATCAGTTAATATGAGAACTTGGCTCTTTCCTTCTCCTCTTCCCTTGCAACCCCAAAACCTCCTGCTCTGCCCTTGCCTAGTTTCCAACTGATAAGTCCTATCCATCTTCAAACATTTGCACCGCTGCCTGTCACCATGCAACCCCAAGAGCTATCCACTTTTGTATGTAGGGCCAGCTCAGAGGAGGGTAGGCAGACAGACCCTAGGGCTGCTGGCTTTATGGCGTAGCTGCTCTTTTGACTGCTGGAAGAGGCTTAGTACAGAGTAAAGGCATGGCCAAGCTACAAAGCTGAGGTCAAGAACTGTGTGCTAGGCTCCTGGGTGCAAGGAAGAAGAGAAAAGCTTCTTTATCAGAGAGAGAGAATTTATTTTTTGCAGTTTGGGAGAATAAATTTATCTGCTTTTCTGCTTTTTTAGCCCCAAAGCAACTCCTATAGCAACTTCAGGAGGGACCCTCCATTCCCACCATGTCCTGCCTCTTACAGCCTCACACAGTCAAGAAATGCAGATCTGCTTGAGAAGCTTTACTGCCTGAACCAGCCCTATATCTAAAATTCCAGCTCCCAGCCTCTCCTCAGCTTCTCATACAGGGGGATGCTTAGCCAAGAAACCGGCAGCTGTATCACTCCTCCAGGCTGCAATAAGCTGCTCTGTACCTCTAAATTGACCTAAGTCAGGAGTTGCCTCTCTGGCATACAGCAGTCCTTACTTACCTACATCCTCCCCAGCACAAGCACAACAAAGTCCTGGCCAGACCAGAGCATGTGCACCCCCTTCAAGCCCTCTTTTAAAAGCTCCCACAACAGAGTGTTCAAGATCCCATCTGCAATCCTAAATAGCTGATAGCAGTCACAGCTATTGGTGTGCTTGTGTGCTGGTGGCTCTGAGTAGCCTCATCAGCCTTTTGGTGGCCCTGAGTTTATTGGTTATTGCAGATTGAGTGAGGCCATTGGTGTCACAAGTTTTCCAGTCCCTGGGAGGATTTCACATGCTTTCACTTTTCCAGTCTATTACACAAACAGGTACAGCATTACCTTGTGCTTAGCTATCCCAATATCACTGTCACCTGCTGTAGCTCAGGTGTATGATTAATACTACTGCTAATCATTTCTGAGGAAGATAACATGTGGTTAGGATGCTCAAACCCAGTTTCATCCACTTTCACTGTAGATATTAATGGCTTGATCTGACCCAAAGTTCTGTTTTCCTCCCCTGCTTTTCCCTTTCTTATCTTCTTACAGGCTGTCTCATAACTTAGCAATTTGCTCAGAAGTTTGGCCCAAGGTTATGCAGCTGTGCAGTATCAGAGCTGGGCTTGGGATGCATGGAGGCAGCTAAACAGCTGTGGGGGACAGTGAAGGGGAGAATTACACTTAGCTGTTTTCATGATCAGTTATAACATTTCTGTATAGTCTTTTACCATCCTTATCTACTATATATGATTTTTATAGTTTCCTCCTTAAGAAAATGCAAGGTTTAACAGTTAAGTTTTGACTATGAAGTATAAGTATCCTCCAATAATTAAATATATTGTTTCTTTCCAGTGTTACTTCGACTGTGACTCAGTCATAACAGTTTACAATCCATTACATTTTATCCCCTTTCAGACCTTCACATATACATGCTTAAGCCCCAGTTCTCTCAAATTTTAACTACTTAGCTACTGACAGCACTTTGTCTCCCATCTGCTTCAATACCTCCTTTCTGTTTCCTTTCTTATTTGAACCCCCTGTTAAATTCCTCCTAAATTACTTATAAGGCCATTACTGAAATCAGCAGTTCAACACTAGGGCTAGCTGCTCTCCTCAAGTTGCTCCTCCTCAGAGGATTATCCCGTAAATGAATAAAACTACTGAGTTCATTCAGTTATTGTAATTTTAGAGCACTTTTTCCAAAACTTCAGCTATGATTTCCCAATCTGGGTGGATCCAGATCTTGAGCTGTAACTCCCCATGCTCCCTTAAGAGCTGTAGCAATTTTTAATTTGGGGTCTTAAGTTATTACTATTAGATTAAGTAGCTGGAACAAGCTATGCAAGACTAATGCAGTTAGGTCATAGGTTACCTATCTAGGCATGAAAATCTTATAGGTGACTCCAGTAAAACAGACTAAAATAAAGAAAATAAACCTTCAAATAGGCAAGATGTAACAATGAAGCCTGTATAGCTAATGCACAGCTTACGATTTTGTTAACAACAGCAATGCCATGTTACTGGCCTGCGTGTTGCTGTTTCTTCTCTCCTTTAGTAGTCTACAGCACCTGGGTTACTGCCCATGAGTGCAGCAAGCATGCCACAAACCCTGCAGTGGTTGTGGACAGGACTGAATAGGGAGCATCCATGAGGTGTTTGCTTTCTGCTCTGATTTTAAAAGTCTGATGGTGGTTGCCTTTAGCTCTCCAAAGCACTTCATAGTCATTATCTTCCTTGTTAAATGTCTAAAATGAATTCAATTTATAAAAAGACCGAAGCTATTAATATGGTACGAAAAACCAAGTTGAAAATCCTTGCAACTGCAGGAGCCCTCAGCTCCTCCGCTTTGCCTCAGAGTTTGCATTGCTGCTCCATCACTCTGTCAGCTGTTGCTTGTTCAAGGAGCTGTAGTAAAATCTGTTGCCCTACGAAAATAGAAAATAAGCAAAACTCAAAGCATAAGCCAGCCCCGTTAGTATGCAAGCACATAAACAGATCTGCTGTCGCCACACAGGAGGTAAACACCACACAGGCTGTGCTCCCTTGCTTCCAAGAGATGAGGTTGCGCTGGGGCATGCTGTGAGTGCGGGGGCTTAGGCTGAGCAGGCGCCGGAGGTTCCTATTTGGGGCATTTTCTGTGTCTGTGTTCTTGACAAATTAATGACAGATTCCAGAATTTTTTGGCCCCTTAGGGGGACATCTGAGAAACATGAACCCATTTGTCTTTACCATTGCCCTCATCTATTTAATATCTTAGAGGACTTATCCTATTAGTAACATAATAGGTCCCTTTCCGTTTTTTCTCTAAGGCTTGTTCCTTTTTATCTGATTTCAAATACATTTCTTGGCCCCTTATTTCATAAGCCATATATAAATTGGATTTGTCCTTTCTCATTTTACCTATTTTTCCTCATGTTGCTTCTTCTACTTGAGCCTAGTTTTTTTCTTTATCCTACCGTATTATTCTGGGGTCTGGGACAAACAAAATATGGTAGGATCATAAGCCAGTCCATATTCTGCCACTGCTTCTTAAAGCTACTAATATTGAGCTTGACTTTTCAGCCTATAATTCTTTGATATTGTCATAAAATTTTCTTTAGTCTATCTTTAATAGTCTGACTCATTTTTTTCTACCAGTCGGGAGGATTGCAAGTGATAGGATACATACAGTCCTCGCTTAATTCCCATGTTACTCATTAAGGCTTGAGTTACTTCACTTACAACTCTTGTTGTCATCCTATCTCAGCTGCTGTTCCATACCTATGGGCAATATTCTTTAACAGCATTTTAACAGTTCCAGCCACTGTACCCCTTTTAGGCAGAATACATCATAGAATCATAGAATCATAGAACAGTTAGGGTTGGAAAGGACCTTAAGATCATCTAGTTCCAACCCCCATGCCATGGGCAGGGACACCTCCCACTAAACCATGCCACCCAAGGCTATGTCCAACCTGGCCTTGAACACCAACAACCCATCCTGAAAAGATATTCATAGGAACAGATACTGATATCCTTCTTTAGTTTTCGACAATTTGTCTGGATGATCCCTTTGCAGTATTTGCCAAGGTCCTTGGTTTAGCCAATGCAATTGGTACCTTTCTTCTACTAGTCCACTTTTGCATCATTGCACACCTCATGCAGGTGTTTTTCTGTCCTCTTTCTTGCTGCATTTAGAGCTAAATACAAATTCTTTCCAGTCTTTCCATACTACCCTGTACTTCTTTTCGTAACTTATTACAGCAGTCTAAGATAACTTGCTCTTGTTGAGCCAGCCACACTATCCATCGCTTCTTCTCTTTTAGCTGTTTCCTGGTTGGAGTTGCAGTAAACAAACTCTGAATCAATTTATCTGTTTGTTCACAAAATTGTTTCTCAGTATTTTGTTCAGTCTTTCCATGTACTAATATCCTTTACGCATATTTTATTACCACTCTCTCTCTAAGGTTGCAAAATAAACCTCCTGTTTTATTCATGGTTGTCCCGTTAAGTGCTTGCCATTACCTTTCTCCCTATCATTCACCCAGTATTTTTATTCTATTATCTGCATAGTAGCCTTCTGTAGAGATATTGTGTAGAGGGGTTTGTTTGTTATTGACAGTCTGTAAGCTCCTTGGCATGATCCTTTCTCTAGTTACCCCACTATTTGTTTCTTCATTCCACTAATGGCAGTATCTTGGATTATTTTCCTCCTTGTTCAAATTTAGCACTCCCATGAGTGCACATGGTTTATTACTGGCTTCCTTTAAAAGGATATCCTCATTAATACCCATTTCTTCTCTTTGTGCTTAAGAGCAGAGTATGAGTAGACTGGGGTACAACTGAACTACAAGAGGAAAGCCTCAAAGACCATCACAGCGCAGACTGCCTCTAAGCAGGCTTTCTCATAACCAGAGAAATTTTGGTCAAGCCCAGGGAGAGGAGAGACTCATATGATATGGGTATCCATTTTCCTTCACTATTTATTGTAGCAGTACTGCTCCCATAGTATCAGCATATGTTGAAGTTCTTATTACAAATAACTTTCCTTTGACTGGGAATTTTAATGCAGGAGCTTTTCAAGCAGCTTCGTTCATGTTAGATTAAGCTTTGTCTTGCTCTTTGCTCCAGCTCCCTTCCTGATTCGTTTTTCTGTCATTTCCATAATGCTCTGCTAGTACTACCAAAGATGAATATACTACCACAAGATACTAATACGGTTATAGATATGCTGCTATGAGAAATTAAATCTTCCCAGCACTCTTTAGTGTTGGGGCCAATTAGTGTGTCTATTTCACAGAAGGCTTAACCTTTCTAGCATCTATCCATCTTCTTGTTTCACCAGTTCCAATTCCCAAACAGTTAACCTGGAGTTGCATTAATTGTGCCATATTCAAATTGATTTTAAATCCCATTTGGTCTATTAATTTTAAAAATCAGCTTCCTCCCTCTTGTACCTCTTTCTTCTGTAGCTGCAGTCCCCCAAATATCATCTACATAAGACAATTTCTTTTCTTTGTCCTCAGGATATCATAATTCAAACACTTTCCTAATGCAAGCATGTGCAGCAGGGCAGGTGCTCGGCCCTGTGGGATATGAGTAAAAGTATTTCGTTTGTCTGTTAATGTGAAAGCAACTCTGTAAACTGCTTCTTCCCCTGCATTTTGCCATACGGGCATTTGCTGTGAATTGTGGGTGTGCTTTTTTGCCGCTAGCTCTCCTAGTTCATCTGGTGTCCAATGAGTCTGACTCAGCCCTGGAGCTGCCAAGGGACAATGGAGATAGCTGTGCTCTATTGGAGTGGGTGGTTGGTAAATGACATAATGTCCTGCTGACATTCGAGCAGCTCCCCATCAGTATATTAAAGACAGTCCCTCTTCCTTGAGCTTATGGACTGATGCTAATGCTGCCAGTTGCATCCTTGTCTTACCACTCTGCTGGGCAATTTGATTACATGCCCATGATGGCATAGTTAAATGTTCATCAAGGAGGTGCCCAATGTGCAATGAAGCTGGTGGAGCACATGCTTTAAAAAATTTACCACTGAATCTGCATTTAATTCAAAATCTGAAGCAGTTTCTCTAAATCCTACACTCTACTGTCGTACTTTCCATCAGTGGCTTCATATTTGCACCTACCTGGGCAATATTTTTTTCATTTTGAAAGCTACAGCAGTTTGATCTGCCATACCTGTCTGCCCTGGGGCAGCACTTGTAGTCTTTGTGGGATATGCTGCTATTCTCAACTCCTCTTTCTTCTCCCACTTTCCCCTATTATCCTTAAATCATCTTCCTCTGATGGCTCCCGATCCAGTTATCTCCACCACTTCCTTCAGCTACAACAGTTATTTTTAATTTTTGCATCCCAATCTGCTTTTGCAAGTGTCTAATTTTAGCTTTGCTTTTACTATGATCAGGTCCCTTTTGAGCTCTCCTTGCTCCAGGGTGAATCACTGCACTATATATGTTAATCCCTCTCCTTACTTCATCTGTTTTTTCCTTCTCATTTTCTAAATTCATCTGATTCTCTAATTGCCATTGCACTTCCTTATTGCCTTTTTGGGCCACTAGATGGTATTCCTTTTCTAAAGACAAACTTATTTCAAGTCACTTGATAGACTCTTTTAAACCACAATTTTCCCTTGAAGCAGCTGATATTCTGATGTTGCCCTGGCTCAGTCAACACGGATTATTGCTGCTTCCCATACCAGACCCACTACTAGAGGCACCGTATCCTCAAGTTTCCCTTCATCCACTCTCCCGTATCAGGGAACATTTGGTCTCTATCACCCATCAGTTTCCTGTGGGCTGGAGAGGCGCCCACAGCCCCTGCTGTAATCTCTGATATTGTTGGGATTTCCTGTAGCCCTCCAGTATTCCTGGTTTTAGGCTTTTTCCTCAGTTGTCTTAGATTTTTTTCCCATGCTTTCAATTTCATCTTAAAGTATCCCCTAGGTATTGTGCACAAAGCTGGTCAGATTTGTAGAGTTGCCTTGAATGAGATTGCTCAGAGGAAAAGACTGAGGATCTATCCAGTCACACCCTCCACCAAAAGATGCTATAAATTCCCTTTACCTGGCAGTGGAGCAGATTTGTAGGATTATGTGCCTGCTTAGAGCTAAGCATGAGTTCATGTCCTTCGGGTGGGTCATGAAAGCCTCTGTGCCATTTCCCTAGACCTCACCAAAAGTGGCTGCAAGCTCCATAAAAAATGACCTGGAGAAAGCCAAAGTGGTGGGTCAGCCCAGGTTAAACACTCTCATACATGGAACATGGGCCAGTGAGGGAGGAGGAAAGGAGGAAAGCCTTCCTTGGAGCCAGGCCCCACTGTACCCTCTGGTATTTTCATGTCCCAGTGTCTTGCTGAGCAGTCTCTTGCTGTTGTTGCTGCTGCTGCTGTGGGTGGATCTGTCTGTCTGTCTCTCTGTGTAAAGAAACATGAAACAGAATTATTTTTCATTTTGGAATCGTGCTGCTGCTGACATGATATAAAGAATAAAAAGATATATTTCTGGTCTAGCATCCTGAGTTTGGCTCTTGCATCTTTCTGCTGCCTAGAATCAAGTCAGCCGTCTTGTGTGCAGGCAATACACAAAATCCAACCTGGGGCCTGTTACAGCCAGAGAGCCCCAACTTGCATTCATGCAAAATGTTAACTTTTGGAAGTGGAAAATGGTCCCTTGTTTGCAGAAGAGCTGTTCTAGACTTTCTTTGCCAAGATATTACCAATTGCACAATTATGCATGGAACAGTAGTTGGGAGGTCTCTTTTAAATAGTAACACACCAGGGGGTTTGCCTTTGCTACGTGCTTTCTCTCCCAGCATTTCTCACTATTTCTGTTCAGTTCCAGTAATGCTGGCCATGTAGGAACACTGATGTGTGCACTGTGCCCGGTAACATGGTCTGGTTTGCATGTAAGCAGGCTATGCAACCCCAATCCTAAACGTGTTGAACACCCTTCTTGGAGTAACTCTGCTTGCTTAAGCATAAGGAGTATTTTAGATGACCCAAGGCATCTGTGCATCCATGTGGGACTGGTGGATGTGATACAGGATGTGGAATGCAACCCTGGAGACCAGAAGAGATGCCCAAGGCCACATAAGTATTTACTACTCCAGAGTTATCGTTACATTTCAGGAAGCTAATTCCAGTCACTGCTGCTAACTTGGCTTTTACATGAAAGCCATTCTCTTCCCCTGGTTAAACCCCTTCCAGAATCACGGACAGAAGTATATTAATGCATTGCCTGCACAGGTCTGGACCATGCATGCAGGCAGCCCAGCACCCTCTGAGGGGGAGTTTCCTAATTTAGGACTTGTAACGATACGCTGTATCTTCACAGTGCTTGTTAAAGTGTTACAGCTGTAATGAATTCATCTTCATTACATGCTTGGGAAGTAGAGGAGTACTCTTGTCCCTGTAAAAGGCTGACAGATAACAGAAGGCAGAGAATCAGAGAGACTCAGACCAGCCGCAGAGCCTGAAAAGTAATTACACGCCTAAACAGCTTTGGGAAGAAGTGTCTAAGTGGCAGATCTGGGGCTTGAACCTCTGTCAGCCCCCTCAGGACCAAATCTTTCTTCTTGTGCTGTGATGGTCCGGATCAGAAGAAGTCAATTATTCACAAATCCTATAGCCGCAGGTATGTGCACACACACGCGTTACCCCCTTAGAAAAAGGAATTGATTCGGATAAGGCTGCGGCTGACCTGAGCTGTCATTTGTACTGCTAATCCAGCTCAAATCAGGCTTGTTTTTTTCTCCCAGGGGCCAGAAAAGGTACTGCTCTTTCCATTGCAAAAAATCTATTTTCAGTTTTCTACACTTGTTCATTACGGTGTTTTGGAAAACTACAGGTTTTCTAGCAAAAAGAGGACCTCTGACATTTTTTGTGGCATGGCTGAAAGCAGAAAATATCTGAAATGCCTTGAAAATTGATCATGAGAGAGGGGTCTGTTGCTTTTGGTGTGTTTTTTTTTTTTTTTTTTTTTTTTGGTTTTTTTTTTTTTTTTTTTTAAACTGAACAGAGAATTTTGCAGAGATTAGGTAAGGGATATAAAACCTTATGTGACTGCTCCCCAAATGCACTGCCATATCCTTGCAGCACTCTCATTGTGCAGCTGGTATGGTTGGTGGTGGCAGGTCAGTAAAATGAGTGTTTGGAGATTAGACATTTTTCAGACTTCCAAGTGTGTCTTTCAAATGAATGAGGGTTTCTTGATATCTCTGTTGATTAATTCACTTAAAAGATCTTGTACATGGTGTATATCACCTTGGAGCAGCTTGAGCACATGCACATGCTGATCACTATACTGTAAGCCTTTCCGAACCCTACATGTCCCAGAGTAGTGGTGCCCACCCAGACTCTTTGCACATCCCCTATATCCTCTCCTCCAGAACTGTAGAGGGTTTGGGTCCTGATCTAAATTTCCCCAAATCCAAAATACTCCCTCCAGCACAAAACCACCACTGCCATGTGTTTCTGTACCTGACTTTCAGTGGCTTTTCTTGGGAAGGAGCAACTGGCTTTGAAGCTCATGTGAAATGTAGGCTTGAATTAGACCTGAACCACAGCGATGCAAGACAGGCTCAGTGGTGAGCTCCAGCATTTGATATTGAATCCTCACTGATTTTCCTGGAGAGATAATGATGAAAAAAGTCTATTTTTTCACTCGTGACAATAGCCCTACTTGGTCTCTTTGCCATTATTTTCCCTAGGCACAGCAGGGTGAATTGATCTACAAAATATTTGCAGGGATGGTGGAGGATTAAATATCTCACACAGACAGGTCAATGCAATAGTTGTTATGGAGAGAAAAACAGGGCGGGGTAAGGGAGTTGTTCATTTTCCTTCCACTAAGGTCAACCTTAAATAACTCTCCCACCTCCCCTGGAGGCTGAGACAAGATAATAAAGACAAAAATGTCAGAGCAAAGCACAGGGCCCCTCTATTTACAGCAAAGGCCAAATCGCTAACCAACAGATCGGAGTTTGCATTCTAAACACCGATAAGCGGCAACTTTGAATTAACAGCCCCGGCTCTTCCACTGCTGTAAATCAGCCTGACCCCGACTGCCCACAGCACCCCAGTGCCTACCCCCAGCCAGGGGCTCCCCATCAGGAGACAGAGGCTGCAGTGGTGGGCTCACCCCTCCCGGCCCCTGGAGATCCCTGTGCCTGGCTCCAAACACCCCCAGCCTTCCCCTCCACAGCCCCTAACACTAACAAGCCTTATCAGTAGGATTTACACCTCCTTGTCTAGGAACCCATAGGCAAGCCTACAGACCAGTTACCGGTGTGCATCCAAATCCTTAAAGTTGGTTTAAGTGCTCAAAACAATCCACTTACCCAGTGATAATTAATGATACCAGACCTGGGAGTCCCCATGCCTTGGCAGGGGAGATCACAGCACTCTACTATGGAGTTCAGCCAACCATGAGCAGGGAGGGTGTCAACCCTTCTGCAAGTCCTTGGCACCTCCCAGGCCTGGAGGAGTATCCCAGGAGAGAGGAATCACCAGTGTAGCTGGTGATAACACCAGGAAGATGGATACCTGGGAGCAGCCACTGCTCACAAGAGCAGTGGTGGGTTGGGTTTTATTCACTGCTGGGTGCTGTGTTAAGAAAGGTCCTTTGGCACAAAGCTGGGCTGGTCAGCGAACACCAATTCCCATGTGGGTGATGCTGTGGGAGTGAGAGGGAAGGAGGAAGAAATCACAGTTCCTGTCTCAGGTCCCATCCCAGCTGGTGGCACCTGAAGTTCTAAAGCTCAGAGCACCCTGCAAAAGAAAACAAGTGACAGACACCTCCAAGCCACATGTCCTGGAGAAAAGTGACACCTGGGGACAGTGGCATCAGGGCAGATTTAGCCAAAATCTCCAAAAGCATATTCATAGCAAAACAGGGGCTTTTAAAGTTAAGTTTATTCCAGAAAACAAGGTCTCATGTTTAAACTTGGCATAAAGTGTGGTGCAAGAACGAGTACACTGTTCCGCAATGTCCTGTCACAGCATCACTTGCAGTCCCCAGTTTTAGCATTGGGGAAACTGTGGCTGATATCCACAGTACATCCACAGCTGTGGAGATGAGCAGTGGTAGAAAACACAGAAGCAACATGACCATTTATTTTCAATTCCTGAAAACACTTTACAGCAGGGAACAAATCTAGTCTGAGCCACTGAAAACCATTCCTTCATTTTCTGTCATTTCTGTCTTTATCGCTTTGCTGCCTCAGCTGGTTTTAGCGGCCACCACTTTCTGCTATGTCATCTGCTCTCTGGTGGCCTGTCCATGCTTTCCAGCAACATGACCAAGGACCAGGTCTCCTCTGTTTTACCAAAGGCTTATCCAGGTCATCCATGACTTTGTTTTCCAAGAGGTGCCTGTGATGCCATCAGCTGTGGAAGCCATGATGGAGACACCATGATATTTTGCTGTCTATAGTTATGGACACTGGAAAACGCACCCTGATGGACTAATGACCCCTCTCATGGTTGTTCCTGAGGACCAGATCAAGATCCTATTTGGTTATTCTTGTGGACTTCCATGACATGAAGAAGGACAGATATGGTATCAGTGCTGAAAACGTGTATTTTTTAATTGGTGCTGATCAAGTTACTTTTCAAGTGCTTCTCCACTCTGAAACTTATTTGTTGCTTTTGTTGTTCATTACTTGTCCTCTAGCAGTGTGTCATCACCTCTTCTAATGTTTCTCTATCTATGCCAAGGATTACTTTTGGGCCATTAATAGCCACAGATTTCATCTTCTCCTCATTGATAAACAAACTAATTTGTTCTGCTGAGTCTGCTAATAGCTGTGTCTAGGAACTATTAGCAGCTTTTAGGTGCTATTTTCCCCTCTACCTTCTCAAAAAATATGCCGCCAGTAATATTTTAACAGTGTTAAAAGAAGCATACGTGTTTTTTCCATCTGTATTTATAACCTTGCATATGCTTTTCCCAAGATGGATGGGAAAGATTTTTGGGAGCTTTACTCTAGAGGTCATTAAATTTGGTATATTTTGCTTGGGTAGCTGTACTTGTATAGAGATTTGAGCCTGCAAAAGCTGTGGAGGCCTGAGCAAGGTGCAGCCAAACTGATTTGCAAGTTCCACAGTCCCCAGTGATCTGGGCTAGAGAAGGTCAGCATTTACCTGCCAAAAGGTGTGATGTGCTCAGGAGGGGTGGCCAGAGGGCTTGGGTCACAGGATGCTGTTCTCAGAGTCAGAGCATGCCCGAGAAACTCCCTTGTCTTCTAATGAAAGTTACTGACTCTTCAGAGTTGCTCCCTGGAGCACCTTCTACCAATGAGCTGCATCTCCACTCAGGACCCTCTTTGCTGTTAGCAGCTAATCCAAAGTGGGTCAGACCTGGGTGGTTACACTGGATTTTGTATTACACCCTCCATTTGAGTAAGTATCTGTTTACATCCAAGTATGAAGTTAATATTTAATTCCTCTGAAGCTTTCTATGTAACCATTCAATTTAGAATGAGAACAGAAGCGAGCAACTTAACGTAAGCTGGCAGTGTGCTCTCACAGCCCAGAAACCAACTGTACCCTGGGCTGCATCAAAGGGAGAGTGACCAACAGATCGAGGGAGGTGATCCTGCCCCTCTATTCTGCTCTCATGAGACCTCACTTGGATAATTGTGTGCAGTTCTGGTGTCCTCAACATCAAAAGGACATGGAACTGTTGGAACAAGTCCAGAGGAAGGCCATGAGGATGGTAAGGGAACTGGAGCACCTCCCGTATGAAGATAGAATGAGAAAGTTGGGGCTGTTCAGCCTGGAGAAGGCTGCTTGGAGACCTCATAGCAGTTTTCCAGTATCTGAAAGGAGCCTATAAGGATGGTGGGGAGGGACTCTACATTAGGGACTGTAGTTATAGGACAAGGGGTAATGGGTTCAAACTTAAACAGGAGGAAGTTTAGATTGGATATAAGAAAGAAGTTCTTTATTGTGAGGGTGGTGAGGAACTGGAATGGGTTGCCCAGAGAAGCTGTGAATGTTCCATCCCTAGTGGTGTTCAAGGCCAGGCTGAATGGTGTCTTCGGTGACATGGTTTAGTGGGAGGTGTCCCTGCCCCTGGCGGGGGGGTTAGAACTAGATGATCTTAAGGTCCTTTCCAACCCTAACTATTCTATGATTCTATGATTTTATGAATCAACCCTTTGTGTTCTAAGTGACAAGATAATGTCCCTGGCCTGGAAGAGCCTGGAAAATTGTGACATCCACAGTCTGGTAGAAGCGTTTCCCTTATGCCTGTTGCCTGGTAATGAAATGGGGCCAGATCACATGCCTTGCACCCAGACGGCCCCCCGGATTAATATGTAGAAGCAGCTGAGATTACTTGTATCCCAGTGAGTGGCCCCCTTCTCTGCTTGCACAACGCCCATTTTAACCAAGGACATCTCTCATTGTGTGCCTCTGGATAAACCACAGAGCCTCACCCTTTGCTATAGCAGCCCCCTCTCCCTCTGGAGGCCATGGCAGCTGCCCCACTTGCCACGTATCTGCAGGTATCACAGGATTTGGTTGTAAGTATTCCCATGATTACAGACCCTCTTTGGTGCCAGGTTCACAACATTTCCCTTCAACTCATGCCACTACCACTGGTGGGATGGTCACATGCTGCCACTCCATGGGTGCTTGGCCATGCCAAGGAGAGCACAGCTGCTGGAAACCACACAAAGCTGAAACAGAGACAAGGAGCACCAAGGATGCTGACTTCCACTCCATGCCACGTTGCAGCTACTTTCGCATCCTTCACAGGGAGCAGAGCAAAGCCTGAATGGAACAATTGCTGGGTCCCCGGTTCCCTGTGCCCTGTGAAAAGCTACACTTCTGTAGCTCAAACAGCCCATACGCTTGAATACACTGCCACAACTACACATCCCCAGCTATCGGTGGTACCTCCCAGGGGCTGGCCACCCCCAAAAGCTGCTCTTGGGCATGCAGACTCCTCTGGGTGCCTCAGGCTGCTGGTGCAACACAGGGGTGCCTTGGCAGGCAGTGCCTCCTTGGTGAGTCTTTTGGGGCTATTTGTTTCACAAGTCACCAAATTTTCCCTGCGGAGAAAAAGAGGCAGGTAGTCACTGCCGTGTTTCTTTCTGCTCCGCTTTCCTGACAACACATGTGTGGGGATGGGCAGAGCAGCCTTGGTGGTGGCTGTGGAGTGTGAGAGCAGTGGCAAGGAGATTCCAGAGGAGTTTCTGGGTTCCCAGGTACTCTTCAAGAACTTGTTTGCTTCCAGGCCTGACCTTTGCTGTCAGTAAAACTTGCACAAACTTGTAATTGTTAACTAGTTCCCCTGTACTGGGCTTGTTATTTTTTCAGGACAGGGTTCGAAAATGCTAGACATCTACAGTAGTAAAGATTTTATTGTGCTGGCAATGGACTGTAAAACTTGATTACATGACACTGGGGATTGCCTAAACCTCGTTCCCACTGATGCAACCACTCGGGATTGGGGGGATGCAAGTGAGGGAGGTGGCTACGAGTCACGTCTGGAGGTGGTTTAGCACGAAGGGCAGGAGTCAGGAGCAGCCTATTCCTACCCAGCCGCTCCCACCCTTTGGCCAAGTGAGCCGATTAGGAGCCATCTGAGGGGGAGTCATGGGAGGCATGCACAGCTGAAACAATGCTTGAGTGTTTAGCCGGTTGCTGCCTAATCACATGAAACCCGTAAGGAAGCCCAGCCTGGAAGGAGTGAGCTGAGATTTTTCTGTAGGAAAAGCTTTTCCATCAAGAAACAGGCTTCCCTGTTGGCCTTCTCTCTCAGTTCACTGCTGACATGGGAGGTTTCCCCTCTAAGAAAAACTTTTCCGCAGTTTATATCCATTTTATATCCATTTCTATCACTGACAGCATTTTTCGTATTCCAAAGGGCCATTTATGGTAGGAAAATACAGTTTCCAATAAATAATCAAAGTGATCATATTTTTGAAGGGGGGAAAAAAATCACAGTAGGAAACTTCTTTAAAAAAAGCCCAAAATGGCTCTTGCTAAACTTAGAGCCAGTGCGATATCTTTTTTCCTTACAGTAAATCTTCTGGCTTATTTCTGCACCCAAACTACAGCGAGCCAAGAGGAATTCCTGAACGCTCGGGTACAGTCAGCCCTTCCCCTCCTGGGCCATGCTGCAGAAAAGTCATGAGCTTTTCAAAGCTACCTCCAGTATTTAGTTAGCCAAGAGAAAGAGAAGCAATGGACTTGGCACTTCTAACACAAAATAAAATAGCTATTTTTGTTATAACAGTGGGGTAAGCCCCAGGGGATGGGGAAGACCAGCAGTGAAGCTGCCCAGAACAGAGAAGTTAGTGGATAGAAGAGACTCCTGACAGAGTCCTACATGAGTTCAGGTGAGCTCAGGTAATGTTCAAAAGTCCAAGAAGGAAAACCTTGAATGACAAATCTCAGTGTGTGATTAACTTGGAAACATCCTGCTCCGGAGCCTTTTCAAGTTCACCATTGGACTGAGGTCCATTCAACCTCAAGCAGCGTGATGACCACAGGAAAATAACTTTTACTGGGATCTGTGGGGTAATTCTCTAAGTTGTTCCCTTCTGCAGGAAATGTGAGTAGCATAAAGATTTTGCTCCTGGCATTGACAACCTACTTCAATTGGGGTAAAATGCCAGGCATTATCTTGTGTGTCTGCTAATTCCCCATCTTCTTCTGGTAGAAAGAAGGTCTGAGTAAGTTAATTCCCTGCACTCATATCTTGCTGAAACCCGAGACCCTCTTCATGGGTATGCCACTAGGTCATTCAAGTACATCCAATATCTTTTTTGAGGGGGAGACAGAGATAATGTTACACATAGTGCAGAAATGCTATTAACTCCAGTTGAGCATCATAACCTGGATTTATTAGCAGGAGGCCGAAAGACCTACATGCCAGGGGATGTAACTGATAACCTTGTCTCGCATCCGTTTGAGCAAATGAATCCCCCTCCCTGTATGCTCATCAGAGATTTAGCACTTTTCATGAGCCTTTTTGCAATCACAGTCATTTAGCAAGCATATGATACTTCATCCTTAAAGCCATGATAGGGGCATATGGAACTTCTTACCTCCTAGATACTGATGGATGGAGTTGCTTTGGCTACTCAAGAAACCAAGGGTCTGGTTTAAGTCCAAAGGCATTCTGCTGATTTTTGTGAACTTCCTTCTAATTTATACTGTGTATGAGGAATTAGGCTTATACTAAGTTAAACAAGCAGCAGAGATCAAGCAGATGAAAAGGTCTCCTTTTCAGGGGTGCTGAGCACTTGTAATCTCAAAATTTAGAGAGGAAGTTTGAAGAGCATCTCATCCCCAGCACTTAAAATTGTCCTTTTCAGGCTAGGGAAAACAAACCCAAACCCAAACCAAAGCAACCCAAAACAGCCCACAAACAACTGTACTTTAAGCAGAATAATGAAAAAGCATATTGGTGACAGAAAAGTCAGGCATGGAGATATCAAAAAAAATGGCGTAATGATGTGAAAGAGAGAGAGAGCTAGATCTGTTGCCAGAATCAGACCTGTGAAAGCAGTGGACCACCCTGGTTCATTGCCTCCTCTTAAAAGTGAATTTACCAGCCAGAAAGGAGATAATCAGCTATCTCCTGGCTTTCACTGGGATCTACCAGAAATGTTTCTTGGTGCTGAAGACCCAATTTCAGGCTGAGCCCCAGAAAGAAAAGATGAGCTCTCACCCGCAAATGGCAGAGACAGTCTCTGCTCTGCTTAATCCCAAACAGGAATTTGAAGGGGCACCTGGCAGATAAAAGAGGGGATCTGTCTTTCAGTGGGTGGAGGGGGAAAGGCATATTTTTTCACATGCAAAATTTCAAATGCTCTAACTTTGGCACCATGCTGAGCTAAAATGACCACCTAAACGTCTCCTGCAAAATGCAGATGCTATTTCTCCCGCAGCCCAAGCTGTGGGCGCATGCCTCTCACTGCACCACACGGCCAGCGAGTGGGACTGCAGATAGCCTCAGCCTGATGTGTTTTCCTTCTGACACCTGACAGTGGCATGGTCTCACAACAACTTGGTCCCATCGCTGCATACTTTCCAAGGTGATATAAATCAAACAGATTAACATGTTTGCCTTTAATTTTACATTTTAGAAACAGCTGTTGAGCTACCTCAATGCCAGCAGTTCCTATTGCCAGCATTAGTGTCATTAGTAATCATCGTGGCTGTAATAGCACCATTATCTCCAGCTAAAAGGGTCACTGATGGCTCAGGATAGAGCTTCAGGGAAGCAAAAACAGGTCAGATGAAATGAGATGGAAACTGCAAATTGTTTCTTCTATCTTAACCTGCATAAGGATCTGTGGATGCTACGTAGAGGGAAATTAATGTGCACAAGCAGCAAAAAATTTAGCTAGAGTGTCACTGAGGAGGTGGGGCTTGCACTAGCTCTTGTGTTATTTGGGCTAATGTAAAGCATATAAATATGGGAAATAGACAATAGGGATATTACTACCAACCAACCAACCACTCTTCACCTCTCCGAGCAAACTTCTCTCCATCTCTTGTGGCCACTTCTTCGGGTAAGTCTGATTGCCACCCTTTAAGCTTCTGTCTGTTTCTTAGAGCTGTTTTCTTAAGTTGATATAGTTGTGGTGGTGACAAGTGCTAGCTTGTTAGATCAAGTCTCCTCAGGTCTTTGAGTACATTGGGCTGTTCTTGGGCCATCTTCACAAGTAACAGGCTTTATGACTTGTCAGAGAGGGTTTTGCCTCTGAAGGTCTCTTCTGATCTCTGCTTTCCTGGGCATATGTGATACAGGACTTGATGAGATGGCTTTTCCAGTCCAGTTTGGTTTTTTGGGGAAAACCAGCAGGAAGGACAGGACTAATGTGAGCATGTGGATAGAGGTGGACTTCTGATTATGAACATTAGTCACTTACTGTGACTTGTAGAGCCTGATTCAGAAAGCTTTCCTTTCACCTCAAACTAGGGCATCTTTATAAGGTCCACCTGCTACTTTGGTCTCATTTTCCTGTCCAAGGAGTTGAAGGACGTAAATTGCTTGATGACAACCAATTTCTTCCTCCTAGACCTCCCTTTGTCTCCTCTGCTTCTTAACCTTAGGCCTCACCCTGTTAACCATGGCTCTCTGGATCCTATCACTGCCTCTCCTGGCCCTTCTTGCTCTTTCTGGCCCGGGGACCAGCCATGCAGCTGCCACCCAGCACCTCTGCGGCTCCCACTTGGTGGAGGCTCTCTATCTGGTGTGTGGAGAGAGGGGTTTCTTCTACTCTCCCAAAGCTCGACGGGATGTTGAGCAGCCTCTAGGTAAGTGACCGCAGTTGTATGCTATGTGATGCAAAATATAACAATCGCCTATCTTTGACAGTGACACCAGGAATGTCCTTGATGGAGAATGCCAGAAATACCTTTAGCATACCAACAGCATCACACTGCCAATGAAAAGCTCTTCAGGTTAAAAAGGCAGATGGGAGGGCAGGCAGGAAAAGAAGATTTATGAGGCAAAAGGAATTGCGCCTGAAAGCTCAAACTCATCTATTTCTTTGTGTGGCCATTATACTGGCCTGGGAGCACTCACAGAAAATGAAGGTGGAAGGAACTCAGGGATCCTCTTGCTCCACCAAGACAGTGTCAATTGTCCCCATCCTATTCCTGGCCCATGATTGTCTAGTGTGTTCATAAAAACCTTCAGTGAGAAAGCTTCCTCTGCCTTCTGAAACCACCTGTTCCCATGTTTAACTGACCTTCTTCTTGTGTTTTTCTTCCCAGTATCAACCTGATCATCCCTTGTTATAAATTGTTTCTTGTCCTTTCCATAGTGGACACGCAGAAGGGTCTACTCATTTCTTCTTTATGACTGCTGTTCGAAATATTTTAAGATGTTCCCATGTCTTGGTTTAACCTGCTTTCACCTAAATCCCCTCTACACACTCCCACTACCTTTTGAGGTCATATTTTCTAGATTCCTGTCCATGCAAATTGCTCTGCACTTGATCCACATCCTTACTGACTGGTGATGATGCCTAGAGAAGTATGCAGGATTCCAGCTGAGGTCTTGCTATTGCCAAGTAGAGTGAGAAAACTGGAAGAAAAATATTGCATGTTTTTCACACCATGTTACTGTCTATACAGGCAGTTTGCCTTTTTCAAAGCAGCAGTGCAGTGTTGAATGACAGTGATCATTGTTCCCCTTCGATGCCCTAGCCTGCCTTCAGGTGGATCAGCAGTCCTTCAAGGACAGCTACCACATTCAAACCTTCATCCTGAATGAGCAACAGAGTCTTCCGGCCTACCTTTAGCATCTTTCCCATTTCTTACTGAACTGCATCCTGTCTTTTCAGTGCTTTTATAGTTTTTAAAGTAATTTTTAGTACTAATCTTGATCTTCAAGAGGCTTGCAGCCCTCACAGCTTTATATCATCTCTTATTTTGTGGAGGTGAAATGTTGGTGGAGCTGCTTTGGTTCCCCATTTTAGGACTTCTGGACCACTGACAAGTGTGAGACAGGAGGCAAGAGGAGATGACAGACATGCCTACACACCCTGTGGTGCTGGGTCACTGCCTCTGGTACAGTGCTTTGTGCCTATGCTGTGATACAGGTAGGATGAGGCAGCCCAGAGAGCTCCCCTTCAGTAAAGTGTATTAGCAGGGCCAGGACCTGTCATGTTCCCGCTTTAAAGCAAGGATAATGTCTCTCCTAGAGATGGACACCACAGCTCCTCTCAGCTTTGGCTCCTCTAAGAACCCAACAAGCACAAGGGTTTTTCATGATTTGTTTTGAATAGCCAGCTGGGCTGTTAGTTGCTCCCTTCCCTGATTATTTATTTCTGAAGACCACGACGAGTGGGTTGGAAGTTTTGTTACCCAGATTCTCTAAATACTTTATGGAGAATTTAATTAAGGCTAACCAGTTTGAAAGTGTTTGAGGACTCTCTAGTTTTGTTTCCAGGACTTTTGACTTTGTCACAGAAGCTGGTTGTGTTTAGTCTGCTCACAACCAGCTTGAAGGATGAGGACACGTAAATCACAAAACATTGACTAGCTATTTCCTCTTAATGTTGGACTAAATCTTTCCTAAATTTTCCCCCTAGCACACTAGCATAATGATTTCTTGTTACTCTTGTGCCTCATTTATTGCATCATGCTTTGGGGGCTTGGGGATTTTGCATCTTGCGCTATACTTTCATATTGCCCTAGAAACCATGTCTCATTCTTGCTTCCCAGGCATATTCTTTTTGTTGTTATGGTATCTTCTCTCCCTACAGGAAAAATCACTGGTTTATTTGCCATTTTCTGTATTTTCACTGGACAACTAAAACCTGAACAGTTCTCTTCACAAGTTTTCCAGCTCCCACCATCAAATGAGGCATTTTGTTGAGTTTTGTCTATATCTAGATACCCCAATTCACCATTCCTTCTCAAACCTTGTCCCCAGCTGTGAAAATGGACATACATAAATTCTTTTGCCATCAGCTTGAGGCTACGTACAGACAGCCAACAGAAGCAGGCTGTTTAGGACCAGCTGGAAAATTCATCCAGCTCCAGGACTGGCCTGTTCTTGCAATCCCAGGACATCATCCAAGTTGTTTGCTTTAGCTCCCAGAAGAGTAGGCAACTGCCTGAGATGGGGATGCAGTCCCAAGCAACTCACCTCTCTAGAGCAGAACGGCCCATTTTATTATCTCACTTACTTGCCGTGCATCCCAGGGAGGGTGCAGGGTTTGTCTTCTCCACACACATTCCTCCATAAAGCCCCTGTATCCCTTTATCCCTCATGCTGCTATCCACTCCATAGGATTCTGGGCACAATAGGATTATTCTGAGAGAGGAAACACAGAGCCTGAAGGTGCTGTAGCAGCATCAATCTGGGGAAATTTTGCAACTTCGCTTTTCTGGCTAACTCTGGCTCAAAAACCTGGTGTCTTCAAAAGGGGGTGTCTGCAGGACCCAACATCCAGAGATGATGCTGTGTGATGTCCTATGGCTTACCCTTTTCTTTCCTGGCAGTGAGCGGTCCTTTGCACGGTGAAGTAGGAGAGCTGCCCTTCCAGCCAGAGGAATTTCAGAAAGTGAAGAGAGGGATTGTTGAGCAATGCTGCCACAACACCTGCTCCCTCTACCAACTGGAAAACTACTGCAACTAGCATCAAGGCCAGCAGCAGGAAGCTCGCAGGCCACAGGTAGAAACATGCACTTACGCTACTGCACCTTCAAAGCAATTGAATAAATGTTGTGGATCTATTTAAAGGACTGTGCCAATTCATGTGCCTGGGTCTTGGGGTGGGGGAACTGATGTTTAATTTAGGGTGTTGTCCTGTGTGCTTGGATAAGGCAGTTTTAAAAGGTTGTGGAGCCACCCATCACTTCACACTATCCTTCTGCCATCCAAATGAACTCCCTGGGAGGGAGGAAAGGAGGAGGATTACACAGCACTAGAGTGGGTACACATTGCACCATGAACCCATAATGTTGAGGAGACAAGGAGGAGAGGGCAAAGAGGTTTGAATGAGGTTTCTCTTTCCAGGGAAATGTTACAGGGGAATATCAGTGGCAATATCATGCTGATCAACTTCCTGCAGTTCACAGCCCAAATATAGCCAGGCAGCTGGGAGACCAAACTTCCTCAGCTGTGTAATGGAAACAGTTCAGATTAAGCAAAGAATGAAGTCACCTATTGTACCCAGAAAAATCATGGATGACCGCCATGACCGATTTAGAAAGTGTGTCCAGTTCCCACTTCTGCTTGTGGCAGGCCCAGGCAGACTCCCCACTGTGGGTCGTGCTTGTCATTCACAAGTATTTGACAAGTCACATGCAGAAAGCCAATTTAATCCCAAAGGAGTTTTGAGTGTATTGATGAAGAGCTGGGCATCTCAGAGCAGCATCCCTGCTTCTGTTGATGCAAACTTCTTTCAAGTAACTGCCCCCAAAAATCTCTGCTTTCTGAGAGGGAAAGCTGCCATGGAATGCCAGCTGGCTAGGGTAGCAGAGTGTGGGGAAGGGTCATGTCCCCTCTGCTGAGGGACTCCTGGGCCAGTGTAGTGGAAGCCATGCAGGAGTTCCCTGTGGGATAGGTGCAGTCTGGCAGAGGTGGCAGCAGTGACCAGGGCTGCATTTTGCTGGTGGCAGATTTTGAAAGCTGGTCTGAGAGAAGGCTATGATTTTGACAGCCTCTATTCCCAAGCTAGATCTGACTGCCTCCCTTGGAGCCGTGCAAATGAAAGCTGCCATCTCATCCCTGTCAGGATGTGTTTCTTCTGCTCCTATTATCAGCACAAAACTGTCAAAACCACTGCAAACTGGAAGAGCAGGTGGACAAGCTGTTGAGAAGACACATCCATAAAATAGGAAGGAAATCAGAAAGCACCAACAGTGGTGACCCTCCATATGGTCTCCCTTGGTTTATCCAACAGTCTGTGACAAGGGCCCCGTCCTGCAGCTGCCACACCAGTGTTGCTCTGCCAGTGCTGCTCCCTCTTGACCACCCTTCCACCTCTCTCCATCATCCCTTCTTCTGGGCCCTGCCAAATATTCCCAGCACCAGAGCTTGCATCTGTGACAGGCAGCCTTGGGCCAAAATCCTGTGGTTATGAAAGATGGCAAGATGTATGCTGTTTCTGAGGTACTTGGCTCCCATTGAGTAAGCCTCACAGCACACAGCTCTGGCAGTTTCTAAAGGGGATTCCCTAGAAACAATTCTCCTACCTGTCCTGGTGCCCCATGAGATCAGTGTGTTACTGGTGTGTTACTACAGTGAGAATAGCAGAGACAATGCTCACGGTAAGACCACCATCATATTGAATATGTAGCAGAGTTCCAGCAATCCCATACATCTGTCCACTGCAATGAGATGCCACTCTGATCCCGAGGGCATGGCCTGAAGGGAAAGCACATCCAAGAGAAATGCTCCTCTCCACAGCTGAAAACCCAAGACTTGTTGGAGTCACCCACACTTGTCCTTCCTCATGTAGGACCAAGAACCTGCTCTCAGTATTAGGGGTCCATGGAAAACAAAGGAGCAGAGAACCTATTTTGAGACAAGACCGAGTTTCTAGTGAAAATCAGAGATTTCCATCCATACGTACCTAACAAAATTGTATAGGCCTGCTGATGAGAAAGGTTTGAAGTATGAATACTGCTCCTATACCAGGAGCAGCCTTGCATACCTAACTGCCAGTCTGGTATTAGCACTTCTCAAAGTGCTGCATAGTGGTGATGGAAAAAGCTAGAAGAGAATGGATATAGCCAAATCTATGGAGATACCTCTGGCTTCTCCAGGAATGGGGAGCATGGGTCATGCCAAGGACAGGCACAGTGTGGAGCTGTCTAGAGCCCTAATTCATAATATCAGAGCTGCATTTTGTGTTACAGAGATGGCATACACCAGTTCAGCACCAAAGAGACCAACACTCACTTTCAGCGAGGTCAGGCTCCCACAGCAGAGCATGGTAGTTCCTGTGTCCATGCCAGAGCTGTTTATCTGCTGGTACTCCTACCCTGGCAGTGATGCTTGGGCAAGAAAAGCACTTCAGATGCCCAGTGCATTTCCTGCCCTATGTCATTGTTTGGTTTGCTCGTTTGTTTGCTTTTTCTGAATGCTCTCAATTAGGACTGGTTGGGAAATTGCAAATGCCATGGGTTTTTTTCTGGAAAATGTTGATTCATCAAAATCAGGAGTTCCCACAGGACCGGACTGGTTTCAGCAAGGCAGGATTCGCAGAGCTGAAGGAACATGGGAGTTCAGGTGCCTGCTCTGCAGGCATCAGAGCAAGGATTTCATCCTTTGTGCCTGATTGCCCAAGATCACATACTAACCACCAGGCTTTGGTGTACCCTGGGATGGACTCTTCTCTTTCTGCTGAAAAAGTCCAGTAGGTTTTAGCAAACACAGAGTGGGAATTATTTTGAAACCTCAAGATGGGGCAGGACCATCCTCTCCTGCCCAGCTCAAGATGCAGTCCAGTATTTTCTTGGCAGATTTGGATGTGAGGTGAGATGGAGCTCTGGACACATCAGAAGCCCAGCTAGTGATCGCCTGCAGGTGGAGCAGAAGAGATAGGATGAGAGTTGGGGCTGTTCAGCCTGGAGAAGAGAAAGCTGCGTGGAGACCTCATAGCAGCCTTCCAGTATCTGAAAGGGGCCTATAGGGATGCTGGGGAGGGACTCTTCATGA
>JASSUY010039562.1:0-42024 GCA_032466535.1 Forpus xanthops | reverse complement strand
ATGGAATACCTCTTTGGCTAGTTTGGGTCAGGTGTCCTGTCTCTGCTTCCTCCTGGCTTCCCCTCCTCCCTGGCAGACCACAAGGCTCAGAAAGTCCTTGGTCAGACAAAACATTACTAAGCAGCAGCTAAAAACATCAGTGTTATCAGCGCTGTTCACAGCCTGAAAGTCGAAAACACAGCACTGCACCAGCTACTAAGAAGAAGAAAAATGACCGCTACTGCTGAACCCAGGACACTGTGGCAGTGCTTGGACTTCCATCCTCAGATCCTGGCCCTGCTGACATTAGTGAGACTTGACCATGGACTTCAACAGAACCAGGGTTACACCTCAGGTCTCTAGATGTGAAAGGTTAATGCGTTAACCCACTGCAGCATTTAGCTCCTCAGGCTTGATACCTATTTCAATATACTTTAGTGTAAGTCTGCAAATATGACATTCAGAGGTGGTTCCCAAGAGAATTGGGTACATCAGAAAAAGTGCTAGCGTGAATAATGCATATCACAAGGATTTGTGACTGTCAAAAGGGAGATACAACTTATCCAAAGCTTGTGTTTGAGGCAGTACTCTAGGAATTGTAAGTTGATAGAGCCTTTAAGAATTTCTATATGCAAAAACATATTTGTATGACGGTGATAACTGGAGTCCATAGTAGATATCCTGGGCCCCCTTGTGCTGGGCACTGTATAAATAGTCTTTCTCCATAAAACTTTCAATAGAAGCTCATAAGAGGCATAAAGTGTTGGATGATGAAGTGTTGTTATTGTTTTACAAATTGGGAACCAGGGCATAGAAAGTTTAAGTGATTTGCCCAGGAGCACACAGGATGTCTGTGGTAGAACTGCCATTTGAATACAGGTTATCAACTTCCTCAATCCGTTTCCTTAATAAGTGCTTAATAAAGCATAATCAAAGCTACCCTCACTTAAAACCCTGCACCAACAGCAGAAGTAAAAATAAACCTGGTAGTTCTTCTAATAGCATTGCCGTTATCCCTTGAAACTATTAATACATCTGGAACTTAAAGTGATACACTTACTGTTACACTTGCTTTTGTAACCAGTTTCTGCTGAGAGCAGAGGAGCAGGGGGGAAGGGGGAAGTTCTTTCCATGAAACTGAATGGAAGTTATAATACACTCTATTTCATTGACTGGTTATCCCACAAATGTGTAAGTTTTATAGGAGACACAGGACTATGCTAATGCAGCAGAAAAGTGTAAGATCTTGTGAGCATTCAAGTGATGCACATCTAAACCAACTGAAATGAAGGATCAGCTTGGACTGACCTGTTCTCAGTGAACTATTTTTCATTAGAGTGTGCATGCGGCAAACTGCACCTTTTTTGAACATCAAAGTTCCAGGTCTGTCTCTGTGCCAAGAAACCCTCAAATGAAGCTCTTTTTCAGAGCTTTTGGGAAGCTTCAACGCTTAAGGGATCAGAACTTTTCTCTTTAAGACTGGTAAATCTAAAACAATTTCTAGTTTGCAATTTCTGCAGGGTCCTGTCAGTTCCCTGTTTCCCAAGGTGCAGAAAAAAAGAAATTAACAACTATCCCACTGCCTTCTGTCAGTGTAAATTGTAGAAACAGGTGCATGCCCAGTCTTACTCAACTTGCATAGCTACTGTTAAGATGCAGAAATTATACTTTCCTGTGAAACTCTTTTATCCATTAGCATTTCAATAACATCAGAGGGTTTTAAAGACAGCTTTGCAGCCAAGACATTGTCAATTTATTTTTTAGATCATTGAATTTGCTTATTTAAACCTTTTTCTTTCCTCAAATAATTTCAGTTCCAACTTTCCTTCTTTCTATGTTTCTTTTTTTTTTTTTTTTTCTGTGAAAAAGACCAAAGGAAAAAATCTAAAAAACTTTTAAAATTAGGAAAAAGTTGACTGTAAAATCATGTGACTCACCTAGGTTATCTTTAAAGTCTGAAGACATGTTTTTCCATGTTTTATTGAACTCTTTCGATTTCAGGTTGACAGGTCACTGCAACAGAAGTCATTGACAGCTGTTTTCCTTTGCAGCTGAAATGACTAAGTCAAACCAGTGAGAAGTTGAACACATTTACTTATCATCACAAAATTCAAAACAGCTAACATACAGTTTACAAGAGGATCTAATTTTGCAAACCTTTGCATTTGCCTCCCGCAAATCTAATAGCTTAAGACCAACAGAGAAAGCTACAGACTAATGGAAAGCCTGAAAAAGTCAATTTGCATTTCATCAGTAGTAGACCAGTACCTAAACGAGGGCTTCAAAAACACCTAAACTATAGAGTAGACACTCTGAAGTGTATCAAAAGAGTTCAAAAGCTAGTACTATAACACACTGCATCTTTGCTGAGCTACTAAGAGTGGTTGAAAAGCTGTTAATTTAGAAGCCTTCAGTGCAACTGGTTGTGTGATGCTAATATATGAGGAAGAATATTGGTTGCCAAGTGATTATAAAACTGTCAGGCTTATGAATTGCAGCAATATAAAATGCAGTTTGCATTCACATTGTCAGAATTTTAGGATCTCAAGTATGAAAACCTCCCCCAATTAAATTATTATGTTCTAAAATTCAATTGACATACCAAAGATCAGTTTAATAGTTGCCTCTGAATGAGCCTCACACACCAGGTTTCCAGCTTTCAGCTGCAACCCTCTTTGTTCACTAGAAAACACAAAAAGGGTACAGACGTACATCAGGTGCAGCCCTGGCCTCAAAAATCCAGCCATTCTGCAAATTATGTTCCCTTGCTCCAGAAACCTTATCACTGTGTAGATAGCTACACTTGACTTCTATGAGAAAATCAATTCTTACTACCCTTTAATCCTGCTCACCCTGCAAAGCCAAGGCAGTGATCTGAAAGGGAGTTCAGGCTTTCTGCATCATCCATGCAACTGTTTTCTCATTTCCATCTGTCCATGCCAGCTATGGGTGCTAATAACATTGTAAAGGGGTTAATTATGACCTTGTTTAGTCTTTGAAATACTAACAGTTGCAATAAAAAGGAATGGCAAACATTTAGCAAAATCTGCACAGGTGACAGGGAAAAAGACATTTTTTACTGGGTAGGTCACACTTAAAACTCGAGACTGGGATCCTGAAACACCATTTTGGCAAAGGTGGGAGCAGAGTTCTGCTCTATGTGACTTGCTCAGGATAAGAGAGGAAAGATCTGGTAGCTCAGACTCCAGACATTCACTGCAGTAATGTTTTGGTTATCTTCCCTGAATTGTAATTCTACTCTGGAAGAAGAAACTGGATCTTTAGAGGGTGTCTTGACTTGGTTCTCACAGTAAGGTCTGTGCAAATGCTTAAATGTCCTAACACTTTCACCTGTAGCTTCCTTGCAGATCCAAGAAACTGTGGTTATTTGTTTCTCTTGGTTTAGCTCAAGATATAAATTATGCTTAAAGGAGATCCTCAGGAGTGTTTAAGTTAAAATGTGTGTTAGTGAATTTGGATAGGAATTTGAGGAACTTGCTGTGATGCTTTGCAAAATCCATGTATACAATTCAGACTGAAACCTTTTCCTCAGAAATAGTGAATCAGACCTCTGAGAACTTGACACTAGGCCAAAGTAGATGGAATATTTTTAGCTAGCTTACAGTTGCATAATGTGCAATAGTCTTTTGTCTTACTGTCTTGGAACTTGTAACCATGTGTCTTATTTTAGTGCAGAATCAATATTCGGTGATCAGTAAATCCAGTGGATATCAACACAGTTTGAAAATGAAGTTCACAGTGTATTTACTGCTCAACTGCCAAAAAAATTCAAGTGCATGTTCTTTTCTCTCAGATGAAAAGAAAATGGCTAGGGTTACTGGCTGGCTCTGTGCAGCACGTGGAGTACTGTAGTTTTACTGTGTGATAATCATTGCTTCAGAACCTGTTTTCAATTACCAGCAAGTCCCAAGTCTGCTGCTGACTCTGTCCCAGACATTTAGTGTGTAGCATGAACAACATGCTACATTGCATAACACAGAATGAAAGCAAAACCCAGCTTTCTGAAAGGACAGGCAATTTCCCAAGCACTATTTGTTACCTTACCTGTGAGAAACCTCTCCTGAGAATTTAAGTGTTGAGATCGCCTCCAACTTGAAGTCATTAGGCTCTGTTTTATTAATATGGCCTATGTAATGCTTATCTCTATCATTTGTTTTTCTTAATTTACATGCATTAAAGCATTGCCCAGAGGCTTGAGACATGTGGAGGATGCCTTCAGAAGGACAAACATTAAGAGGAGCAAAAGTTCATTCCTTGCCTTAAGTAGGCAACCAAATTCTTCAAAGGATATACCTATGGAAGTGAATCTCCAAACTGTGTAAATGAGTAGCTGGCTAAGCAGAAAGGAAGGTAATAATGACTGTGAGGAGTATGAAGCATAGAAGTGGATGGGAAAGATATTTAAAAATGGTGGGGGAAGTGACTGAGTGATTAATAGCAAGGTTTTGTGGGTTTTCTCTTTGTTGTTTTTTTTTTTTTTTTCTCCTAAATAAACAATATGTTGGTTGGGAGTCTGAGGCATAATTCAGTTACATGTTCTGTCATGTCAGCTGTGCTAGTCTGCTGTGGGTGACTCTCCATTCAGACGCTCTAACCCTTCTGTGACTGCAAGATCTCATGAATTACTAAAAGCTAAATGACATTATCTTGCAATTGAGGTGGACAAAGGCTTTGCATGTGACTTGTTACTACAGTTCAGCTGCTGTTATCTGCTCCATAACTGTAACTTAGCCAAGCCTTAGGGGACAAGAAGATACAGAACTCACTGGAATGTATGAGAAAAAAACCATACAGGGAATGAAGACTAGTTTTCATATTCTCCTCTTCCTACATGTTGATTCTGATATTGCAAACTGTATTACAAACCTGAACCCCTCCTAAGTATAGATCTTATCCTGTGTTATATTACCTTTGCTTTCTGTTCACACAACATCCATGTTTCTACTTCCTCTTAGTTATTCCTCCGTATGAATTGTTTGAGGTGGGGATGGATGGGGCCATTCTGGCTGGGACTATTTCATTCATCATGCCAGCATTTATGCTGGCAACAACCAACTAGTATATCTAACAGTGGTATGGCTGGTACTGCTAATCTAAGTATTTCTACTTTCTTTTCTGGATAACTTTGGATGTAAGGAGTGCTTAGGCTTTGAAAAAATTTTGGCAGCAGCTATAAATTGGCTTCATTTAATACTCAATATTTCCCAAAGGCATTTGGTTTCAAAGGTTCTTAGGCTCCTTTCTCTACTTTTGGTAGTTTTCCAGCTTTTATGTCCTTGCAATAAAATGGAAATAACACAGTTGAGTCTATATAAATGGCCATATAATAATAACATATCAATGGAAACTTTGCTGGAAGAAGACCCTATAAAATGTAGTCGTAACAGCTCAGGCAAAATGTATGAGACAGAACAAACAAGTACAGCAAGACCAAGAATCTTCTTCACTTCATATGTGAATTTTTGCAACTGGACCCAGTCTATGTCTGCACAAACCAACTGAAGCAGTTGAAAACTTATATACACATAGCCCACATACTGAGCTAAAATCTGATGTATAGTGTACTGCATAGTATCCCAAAGTAGGTTACAAAGGATGCAGAGTGATTTATTCAGAAGGTACAGGCGGAAGCAATAAAACTAAGATATTTAATGTTTCCAAGAAGAATCTAAGGCTGGCTGTGGCAGGTAATAAGTTGATTATTAGGCATCACAGTACTGGCAAATGGCAATCAAAATCTTTTTGAGCTAGTAAGTTTACCTTTATAATTGTAAGAAGAGTTCAGGTAAAACAATAGAAAATTCAGCACTCTTCCTTCTTGGGGATTAGAGTCAGTTATTTCTAAATTAATAGGGTATTAGACAAGTATGAACACACTATAATGGATTCAGATATTTCCAATTGAGTATTTGTCAGAAACTTCTAAAATTGAAGTATATGCATAAAATTTCCTTTAGGAAATAGTGTTATTGTTTAACCATAAATAAAACGCATGAGCTTTTCTTTAACTCAAATTAGAGACATTTTTCTAGCACCTGGGAAAAAAATACAACAGATGGTTTCCATTTACAAAAAAAAAAGGTGACCAAAATTAATATAGCCTACTTTATATCTATTAAATTATAGTAAATATATAATATGTATAGTAAATACCACTGAAAATTCTACAGCCATGGAATAATAAAATGTTTTTAATAAGCATGGAGTAAACAACTAAATAATTTTTTCTTTCCAGTCTAAACTGGCATTTATAATTACTGTGAGACTTATGAACTGAATAAGATAACTGTTTCTGTGCACCACTTCATAGTTATCTTCAGATGAAACATTGCCATTGATGTTTAGGGCAAAATTCTTGTATGTGTGCAGGAGTTTACTTTCAAATACTATCTTCCTATCTCACGGAATTAATTGTCATAGCTCTGCTTGCTGTTACTATTTTCACCAAAGGAAGAAAGCAGAGTCTAGTAGCTCCTGTGTAAGTTCATCTGAAGAAGCACTAGGAACTGTCCTAAAAAAAAAGTAGTTTCCATTTAAGCAGAAAGGATATTGATTTTCTCAGACAATTTTGTGGATAATTATGTGCTGGCAAAATTACAGCAAAAGTTATCTTCAAAGGGCTTTTCTTAGCTTCAGTGTGATATGTTCCTTCTGGCAAAGGTGGTGGTAGGAAATCCTTGGTTTCTTACATTTCCGCTCCAAGAAGCAGATTTGAGCTGAGACTGAATTACTAAAATGGTCTGCAATGCTATGTGGTGATTTACATCCTCCTGGCACTGCAGAACATGGCATGTACTAACGATACTCCCTTGTTCTGTTGGTTTTGCTAGGATGCGTGTATATGCTTTAAGGGCAAAAGATGATACACTGCTCCCAGTCCTAGTATGTGTCCCAGCATTGACATGAAATGAATTTGAGAAAGTTATGGGCTGCAGTTGCATCTCAGGCTCAGGGAGGCTATAAAAGTTAAAGACCTCACTTTTAAATGCTGGGGCAGGATGGAGAAACACATTACTTCCAAGCAGAACTAATTCAGTCCTTCTATATCAGTGCGCTCAGGTGGCTAAGGGCAATAGCATCCTGGCTTGTATCAGAAATAGGACGGCCAGCAGGACTAGGGAACTGATTGTCCCCATGTACATGGCACTGGTGAAACTGAACCTCAAATACTGTGTTCAGTATTGGGTCCTTCAGTACAATAAAAAAACATTGAGGTGCTGGAGCATGTCCAAAAAAGGGGCAACAAAGCTGATGGAGGGTCTAGAGAACAACTAGTGATAGGACGAGAGGAAATGGCCTCAAGATGCACCAGGATAGGTTTAGATTGGGTATCAGGAAAAAAATTCTTTACAGAAAGTATTGTCAAGCACTGGAACAGGCTACCCAGGGAAGTGGTTAAGTCACCATCTCTGAAGGTATTTAAAAGATGTATGTATGTGGCAGTTAGGGACAAGGTTTAGTGGTGGACCTGGCAGTATCAGGTTAATGACTGGACTTGAGGATCTTAAGGTTCTTTTCCAATCTAAATGATTCTACAATTACTTGTACCAAATTACAGAAAATTATGGTCTTAATCTCTAACTTTTCCTATACTTTTTTCTTGGGGGGAGTGGGCAAAGGCAACTGAGCACAGTATTTTTGGTCCTTCCCTGAAGCACAAAGTAACTGGGATACTAAAGGAAACCATCTGAAGCATGAATTCTGCCTGTATTAAAGCTAAAAGAGGTTTGACCAAAACTTGGATTCTTATTCAACTTGAATAATTCCTAATAGTTCATTTAATCACACTTCCTGTAAGTATAAATGAAAATCTCTTGGTTATTCAGAGAACATATAGTTCTAGTAGAAACTAGATGAAAGGGGCACTGAAGTTTAGGACAGCCATATTTCATAAACAGTAGAGAGACACCATCCCCATATTTTTATTTTTTTCTCCTCCACAAACAGAAGAGCATAGTCTGAAAACCAAGACTGGGAGCGAACTGCACAATAAGCAGATAAGAAGATGCATGGATTAATTTACTTAGCAGCTGAAATAAGATCTACTGGGTTTGTCCTATTGTAGCTTTAGCCTATACCAAATGATATGGAAGAAAGTGAAAGCTCAAATAATGCATCTCCTATTCTCTAATATGCTATATATTGAGAAAGAACTCTTCTGTTTCAAGCAATCCCCACAAGCAGTTGTGTGGCATGTTAACTGGTGTACGTAAACTAATTCAGTCCTGTGAACATTTATATTCTTTCACATGATGTGTGTCAGGAGTAATTGTACTGGAATAATCTTGTGCTTGTACAATTTCAATCAAGGTGGAATTGAGAATAATTAATTCCAGGATGAAAAAGATGTTAAAGCTGTTGGAACATTTAATAGAAAACGTGACTGCTCCTATCCTGTCAATGCCTGGGAATAAGGCCTTACAGTAACCCTTGTAAGAGCTCAGGTTTTCTTCAGACTTGCTTATATGATATCCAAAACTTTTGGATTTGCTTCTTTAAATCATTAAAAATGTGTTTGATTTAAGAGCTACATTTTGGATAAATACTCTTGTACCTCAAAAGCCATTTTTTTTCTTTGTGAGCATGACTAATGTCCCACATTAGCTCCATTCAGACAGCTAAAGACTTACCAGCAGTGGATTGTCTCTTCTTCATTAAAAATTTCTTGCACAAAACCTGCATGTCTCTAAATCATACTTTTACAATGTTTAAATTTTGTATGAAAGACTGGTGCAAGGGTTAGGTCATCTCTATTTTTGGGTAAGAACTTAGCAGTCTCCAGACACTAAGCAATACCAGTGTAGTCTAATCTGTTCAAGTGTTGGCACACTCAAAATGGTGTTAAAAAATTGGAGTGGAAAAAACAAAAAAGAATTAAGGACCAAGAGAAAAAAATGTGCTGCAGTGAGGGAATTAAGGAGCACTAGTTTTTTGAAAGGAACAAAGATGTCATTGAATTACAATATTAAATGTCTTTATGGGGAGAAGAGGGCTGGATAGTAAAAGGGCTCTTCAATCTGTTAGAGAAGCATGACAAAAACCCATGGTTTTTAATTAAAAATGAACTACAAATGTTTGACTGAAAATGACCAACAGGGGGAATAAAAAAAGTAGTAACAAAAGAGTCAATTTTTCATCTTTTACTTTCTTCATATATAAAATTTAATACATTTGATGTCTGAGTACAGGATTTTTTTCTAGAACTCCTAGACTGAATGTAGCACACTTAGGTTACTTTAGCTGCTTTTGGAGGAAAGTGTTTCCTAGATCATTAATGTTTTGTTTCAGTTGTTTTAATTAATGAAATAAAGCTAACAACCATGGGATGCCTTACCTGCATAATGGATTCCAACTTCATCAATATCTTGGACCACCTCAGAATAACCTTAAATAGTTTTAGAGGTTCTCAAAACTGCTTTAAGTAATCTGTGCTGTCTATGTTGGTTATAGGTCCTACGGTTTTAGAGTTAAGATATCACAGCCACTAGCTTTTTTGTTCCACGTTTCTTGAAAAAACAGATGTCTAAGTGAAAAAAATGAACATCAACATGTTGCTCCTCTTTTACAGCAAATCTTAACTGCATATAGATTTCTTTTTGTCATGAACTTTGCTTAAACTTTGCCAAGTCTTTAGCATCATTCTTCTAGTCTTCCCAAAAGGCTGTACCAGGCATTTAGTGCAGAACTGGTAATAGTATTTATGTCAGTAATAATGATGTGCTTGCATATGTTTAGAAGCTCAGTAAAAGTTATATCAATATCAGGCGAAAAAAAAAAAAAAAACAGCTAACAGACTGGGACTCAGCAGAGACCCTTTGCTAAATGAAGACCTTCCAGCTATCCACTTCTGCTAAAACTAGCTATAGAATTCCCTTAAGGAATATATACAGTGTGAAGCATATGTGAGAATAGGGTTAGACTGAGAAATGTGTCATTATGGCCAGATAAAACACAGGCGTAACAAGTGCTAACTAACTCTTAGATGTTTTGGTGGCTTGTGTCACACCCCAAGCCCAGGTTTTCTTCTACTTTTGGCCAAATTACTCTTCCTTTCAAGTACAAGGATTATTGACAGGGATGTGTTTCAGTTAAGAGTCTATACCTCTGTACTTATGTTTGGGAAAGTCTAGAGAACTGTAATTCTTTTCCACATTCACTTTCTTAAGCCTGAAGAGTCAATAGATATAAAAATTTTATAGCATACTTTTCTGTGAGGTTACTACTTGTATAGTCTATACAGAGATAAACTGCATGGTTTTGTAATTTGAAATTTGCAAGATTTGCTGTTGTTTTATCAGTGCCCCCCCCCCTTTTTTTTTTTTTTCTTTTGCTATAAAGGCCAAAATACATGTTTCTTATTTTTTTTTTCCAAATTTTTATTTTGAAAAAGAAACTTTTCTGATCAAAACTTACTTGGGATTAATTCCATGCATAACCAACATGTAATCAGTGTTTTATGAGAATGCTATTCTCTTAAGGAGGATCTTGAGGATTAAAATTGTCTGTTCTCACACAGAAGTTTCATGAGTTAAAAAAAATCTGATCCATTTAGACTCTAATGGAAAGAGCAATCCATATAAGGATACAGAAAAGCATGTACCCTTTTCCAATTATGTTTAAATGCTTACATATTCATTACCTCTGCAAAATGCTTTAAAAAAAAAATGTTCTGGGTATTGCAATAGCCTTAGACTGCTAAACATCATTATGATTAGTTTTAAGAACAATCGCTATATAGCATAAAATCACGCAGTAGCTGCAGTTACTTTAAAAAAAATCATATATCTACTCATATCTGAATGCAAAATTTAATTCCATTTCTCACGTTTCTGATCCATTAATCACTATTGACAGCACACTGGCAATAGTCTGTATTGTCATGTAGTCCCAAGACTCACTGCTGTCAGCACTAGGGACTGGAGGCAGAAGGGAAGAGAGGGGCTGGGAATTACAGTGCCTCATCTGCTCAGGTCATTCAGTGTCTTGCAAGTTTAATCAGGCTTTCTTCATCCTCCATTACACTCATTAGATCCTGTTAGGCTAGTGCTCAATGTTGATCTGTATCTTGGTCAAGACAATTGTTGCTGATTAACTATAATTACCAGTAATGGTCCCAACCTGCTTTCAAGCAGGCTGTTGCTGTCATCTTGTCCAGGCCCCTGCTCTGTGATGAGCAGTCCAAATCTGCTAACGGTTTGCTTGCTTTCTCTTTGAATCAACAAGTTGCTTCTTGTGTGGGCTCATCCCTTCACCCTTGTACTTGCCATCTATAAACATCCCAACTTTGCTTGAGGTATGTAAAAATGTAAAGAAAACAGGAATGACTGGTATGGGGAGGAGCAGGACAGCAGAAGCAAAGAATTAAAAAATAAAAGACAAATTAACAAAGGTTTTCAAAGGCTATGAAGCTCATTGATAACAAAGTGATCTAATATTTTGTGCTTTGCAATCCAAAGTAATAAATTACAAGCTAAGGCTAAATCTCAAAATGCCTCATGTGAATAATCCTTGTTTGAATCGGATCGCCTTTGTATTTCCGTCAGAGTATTTTTTAATAGCTGTATTTAGAAACAGACCTTTCATATTGCAAATGTTCCTTATGGCAATTTTAACTTCTGGATGGCTTTCTGGTCAGTCTTGTGAAGTGTAAGCATATAGAGGCTTTCATAAAAACCATAAGTAATCATGAGTTGAGTCAGAATTTATAGTTAATTGTGGTATGAATGCCACGGTCACATAAATGTTTATGTTCCTCATTCATAGTTACAAATAATGCCTGCTAAATTTCCAGCTGACTTTAAGTACAAATAATTTGGGGAATGAAACTGAACTGTAGTTATTTATGCCTCTTTTCTGTAGGCATTAAAAGACTTATTATCTTAAAACAAAAACAACAACAAAAATTAGAAGTATTAACAGAGTCTGGGCATAAGGATAGTAAGTAGTACTACCCAAAGCAGCTAGTATTAACTCTAAGCATGCAGCTATACCTGTAAAGCCTGGAGTTCAAGCATGCACCTGATATTGCAGTTTGGGGGGCAAATTCAGTAATTGTACCTAAAGGGCAAATTCTCAAAGAGAATCCTTTGGGCAAATGCTCCCTTGTGTATTTGTAAACAAGACTGTAATTGCATCTTCTGGTAGCAGCTCTCCTGTTAAGATGAGTGGAAGAGCAGGAGCTCTTTCAGCCAGTGCTGTAAACTACAAACCACATGCAGACTTAGAGCTGTATTTAAGACAGCCAAGTCAGTCCCACAGGCAGGGTGGTGGTAGCATAAGCTAATGGGGTCACGTAACTCCCAGATGAAGGCAGAGTATGTGTGCACTGGTGTGTACCTGGCAGGTCTGACACAAAAAAAACTGAGGGTAGCAGGGTTTGTTACAGACTGCAGCAGTTCCATTATGTGTACTTGCAAACTCTACTCAGGATTGTGGACTTAGTGTGATCTTCAAAAGAAAAATAGAACAATTTAAGGCAAGAAATTTATGAGGAGGGAGGATACAGTGAGGTAGTCCCAGTATTTATATATTTACTCAGCATGTATCTTAAATAAAATTTCTCCTTGAGGAGAAAACCTTTTTTGTTTGCAAAGTGAAACGCTTGAACACTGCATCTGTTCATCCAGCATCAATTGCACTAGTGAGTGCTCTCACTCAAAGCACTGAATAAGGCAGAGAAAATTAAGATTCTTGTGTAATTAAAGACTATATAGTAGCTTGTGTGTATATATATGTGTGTGTGTGTAAGTAAAAGATCAGGAGTAGAACTGGCTGGCACTTCTAAATGTGGCATTTTCTTACTTACTTCAAACACTAAATTTTACATTCCAAGTAATTATCTTCTAACATATTAAGCATTCACTATGATATATTTAAAGAAGGGAAAAATATAGTGTTGCTCCTTTAGCAAATCTAACTATAGGTACAATTTGATTGAACTTTCTAAGCTACCTGATTCTATTGATACCAGCATGCATCCAGAGGAGTTGCCATTTTTAAAGGTGACTTCATTTTTACCATGAGAATGCCTCTTGCATGTTTCTTCTTTATGTGGCAAGATGTAATGGCAATCGATATTGTTTTACAGCTGCTTTCTGTCTCTGCAAAAGATACGTATTTTTGAATGCAGAAAAAAGAAGTTTGTTTGCTTTTTAAATAAGCATCTGCAAGAAAATATTTCTCTAACACCTATAATTGCACGCAGCGAGTCCAATAAACTGAAGTAATACTCGTTACCTGCTCAATCCTGGGATGAGCTAGATAGCTTTCTTCTACACGGTTTTCATTGCAACATGCATCTCAAATTTCATCACAAATCTTTTAAACTGCACTAAAGAACCTTAAATGTATGATACACACAAGGCTTATCCATATTTCTGTACTGTTACATTTGTATACAGAAATACGCACTGCATACACACGTGTTCCACTCTCAGGAGTATTCATGGTCCTAATGCACATGTACTTTCACAATCTGTGCATTTATATACCTGAATATTTGTGCATGATCTGTATGTATTTTATAAATGCAGACATAAACCACACTACATGCTCTGTGTAGTCTAGTTTTTCTGTCAGGTGCTTTAATTCATCATTGAAGCAAATATTTGGCCTTTAAAATTGAGTAAAGTTTCAGGCAAGAAATAATGACATTTTAACATGAAGAAATTTAAGGGATATGATAGGTAGCAAATATATTCACATTACTACTGTCAAATTCCAGTTCAAGACTGGCCATATTTTTTTAACTATTGGAAATAGCTGTAAAGTGGTTTCTTTTTTACACACACACACATATATATGTATAAAGGGGAACTTGTGTATATGTATATATGTATAAAATATATATTTTTTTAATCCCAAAATCACTAACACTTTTTGCAGTTTATAGAAGGAAATGGAGACTGTTGGCCAGGAAGTCATATCCCAGAAAGATCACGTACTTGTGACAATTTATCATGGAAAAATCCATGTCTTTCAATTGAGATGTAAAGCTGTGGTCTTGCAGTTTGTGGTCAACAAAGATGCTTGGGGAGTTTTTTGCTATCTCTTGCAAGAAAAGGGTTATTAGCCCCTGAAGTCTTGGTTACATTCCAGTTTTAATAACTATATTTTTGCCTACATAATTCCCACTGTAGCTCTAGGTGAATTGTGGAATTTTCTTCACTTCCTGTCATAAACTATTCTGTGATGTTGCTGTGCACTGTGTAACAGCTGCTGTGCTGCTTTGCTACTGTTCAGTGCTTCTCCCCAAACTTCTGATGCTCTTTATTTAATTTTGCATCATCTTTTGCTGAGTTTGTACCACTATTTCGAACAGCACATATTGCAAACCATTACCAAATGGGAGTTAATACAGAAGCTTAATGTACTATTTTTCAATTGCATTTTTTATATCTGTTTGACACTCTACACATGGCATATCAAGGACTTCAGAAATACTAGAAGCAAACAGTATGGATTTTAGGGACCCCCACTTCCTCTTTGAGTCTCATCCATTAGTGATAAATGGGGATTAAATAGCAATTAAATGCATTTCAGACAGGCTGCACCCATGTAGTGTCATCAGCACTCCTCTTGAACATGAAGCACGTAACTCTTTCAGAAGCTGAGGCAGAAGGCCAGGAGGAGGCTGTTATTTCTTTTCCCCCTTCTGCACAGCAAAATAATATTTTAACTGGAATTTTGGTCAAAAGATATTTAGATTTTTTGCCCTTTTCTGTTCTAGTGTGGGGATCTTGATGACAGAAAAGATGTTTATTATTTATACTTCTTCTCTAATCTTTTATTACTTCATTGGCCTGAGGTTTTTATACTTTCTGCTATCCATTTCATCTGATCTTCTGAGTTCATAAGTATTCTTGGTTTTATTTAATTGCCAGAGCAGTATCTTTTTCTGGTTAGGATTGATTGACAGTGGAATATTCTGGCTAAGAGCTATAGAATCAAACTGCAGACTGAGACATTGTACAGACTGTACATCCTCAGAGTCTGCCAGCAGAACACTCCTTGCAAAATATTACCAAGTCTGACTATGAATTCTGGAATAACACTTTCTTGGCTATTTGTAAAGACAGTGTGGAATATTGTTAGTAGGTTTACATTTCTTGCCAAAAAAACATAATCTGATGGTTGTGTTGATACATGAAAAATCTTGCTATGATTTTCTTGCTTTCATTCATTAGCATACTCTTTGCTTGTACTTCCTCTGGGGCCTCTTTGTTTCCACTTTGGTGAAGTAGGGAGGATTGAAAATCACAAGTGCTTTCCAGTGACGCACTCCTAACAGTGGTTGTGCATGGGTGCTGCCTTCTGGGTGGCTGCTTTCTCATTTGTCCTTCTCTCCTAACAGCACCTGGGTGAGTTGTACCTGCTTGAGATAGGATTCCCATGCCCATCTTCTGGATAGGCAGCACTGTGAGGCAAAGTAATAAACATGAGTGGATTCTGCCCATAGCTGGTTTTGCAGGGGGTGGTGTGTTGGGAGAACTGTTTGTGAGGTAGACGGCTGGATTGGTGCTTCAGGACAAGCCCCAGAAGGACAGGGAGGCAGAAGCTGAGAGCCTCTTTCTTAGGTGGTAGTACACAAGCTGTAAGGCTTGCCCATTTGTTTGCAAGACAGTTTTACATACAGGTTATTTTATGTGAATTAGCTCTGTACCCTTTTCAAAGCAGTACAGAGATGGAAAGCTCTGTGAACCTGTAACTGTACTATTGCCCTATGTCACCAACAATCTGCAAAATGGACTAAACTACACACAGAAAGTGAAAAAAAAAAAAACAAAAAAAACCAAACCAAAACAAACAAACAAACAAACAAAAAAAAAAAAAACAAAAACAAAAAAAAAAAAACAACCACCTTGAATTACATGTTAAGAGGTCTTATTTCCTTATTTTTATCCCTAAATAAATACTATTGAGGCTGGCTTTTAGCCATCAGTTTGAAGGACTTATCATTTCTGCCATTTGACACAGCAAATGTTGCAAGTAAGTAATTTGTCCTGTAAAGGAAAAGAAAGAAACTGTTTTGTAAAAAATAAGCTAGCACAAGAGAAAAGCTGTGAGAAATACATTACTCCACTCTTTGAACTCAGCCCTGCTGCTACAGAGGTCAATGGAAAAAATCCCATCCCCTTCCCTGGCAGTAGGCTATACTTAAATATTTATCTTCTGCTGAAATAGTAGACTTCACATTATTTCTTTCAATTGTGCCGAGGTGATTTTGTTCCTAGTCTGAGCCTTGCATGTTTTTTGGGGAGTACTTTTTTTCTTATTATTTTCTTTGTGTACCCCATGCTTACTTAGGGTGTTGTTACAACCGCATGCTCTATCTTGTGCGCCGGAGATGAAGTTTAAAGCTCGTTTCTGAAGCCCGGGCCGTGCGTCAGGAGCCAGGGCTCCCGCTGCCGGGGCAGTGACCGCCTTCTCCCCTCAGGCCAACCCGGCCCGGCTCTGCCCGCGGCGGGCGCCGTTTCCCGACATTCCTCAAGCGGGTGCTGCCATCTAGCGCCACAGGCCGGGCTGTGCCCCGGGGGGCACCGCCGCTCCGGAGGCGGCGGCAGTCAATCGCCGCCGATCCCGGGAGCGAGCGAAGGAGGTGTTCGAGTTGCGGCGCGGCCTCGGCAGCCGATGCGCGGCCTCCCGTAGCTACGCCCCGAGGAGGGCGCCCACCTGCCGGCGGGCCGGCCTCCGTGGCGGCCTTGTCCCTGCCCGGCCCCCCCGGCCAGCCGGGCCCTAATGGTCGCCCGGGTCCCCGTCTTTTCAGTGGTTTGGGAGAGGGGAAATCGGCGTTTCGCCGCCGTCCCCGCCGTACGGCAGAAGAGGAGCTGTGCCGCGGGGAGGGCTGGCTCAGGGCAGCGTTGGCAAAGAGCAGTCGCTCTCTAAAAGTACAGGTTAAAGGCTTGTCCCCTGTGCGAAAGGCGAACCCTCAAGGCTCTGTTAATTATATCTGCATTTTGGTAGGGTGGTCCGGATTTATTTGTGTGTTGGATTTTCAAATTCTACTTTGGTTTTGATTTTTAAAACTTTTTGTCGAGTCGTATCAGTGTGACACTCGGGTATTTATGATAACAAAAAAGAAATAAAGAAAACCTGGTACAAATAGGCACATTTTGTGGTTTGCTTTTTTAGGGCAGGGAAGTGGAATTTAGTTTTAGTTTGATTAAGAAACTCTGCTGCAGTTTTCCCAAGCCAAATCCTGAGCCAGGGTGCTCCCAGCAATGACAGCCCATAAACTTGCTATAACTGCGCCAAAAAGAGAAGTGTTTTCCCCTTAGCCAAAGTGAATGACATACACGAAGGTACCTATAAATTAGCAAACTTCGACATTAGTTTGGTAGATCAGAATCAGTTTAAGGATCAGAATGTGATTCTTAAGAAATAAGTATATTCTCTGGTTTTTATACGTATGTAACTAACATCACACTACTGATGAAGCTGCAAGTATGCTTCACTTGGCGGTGCTGTGTCTTAATCTTGCACTAATCTTTTTCTCTGAATAAGGGCCTCTGATTCCTGTGAAAAGGCTATTTTTTTTTTTTATTTCCTTTTAGAAAAAAAAAAATATATTTTTCTCAGATCCATGCAGATCCCAGATTCTTTCATATCCTGCTGTCCTGGATCTCCAGTGAGAACTGAGAAGAGTTTTTGCCCTTGATACTTGAAGCAAAAATAAAAAAAAACATTCTACCCATTATAAACATTTGAAGTACATTTTCTCCCTTTTCTGAACTGGGATTTTAAAGCTGGGAAATATGTGGTACTTTGAATACTTTGTAGCATGGCTTTTTTGAGGATTGAGAAACCAGTTTCAACAGGCTCGTTTGAAGTATTCATCTTTAAGTTTGAAATCTAGTGTGGGGCGTTTTTTTGTGACATTTCAGAACAATACTCTGATCTCATCTTGATCTCTTCTCTCTCCTTTCCAGCTCGTATGCTGGGGAGCAGATAGACAAGAAACCAGGGATGGTCAAAGAAGGAAGGTTTTGAAGAGAAGAGGCATCACCTGGGGTAAGTGAGGGGCAATGCTGGGGGAAGGATTGAGTCAGCACGACACAGATGTGTCTGCTTGGAAACCACAGCAAGATCTTCCCACTGCACTGTGTGAGCCTCTTAAAAGCAAAATCCAGACAGACTCTGTCTCTCTATAAATCTTTCCCCCCCTTTCCATTACGAGTTGGGTATTGTTGGCTCTAAGCCACCTGATTTTACTATGATTTATTAACTGCTATGCATTATATATGAGATTCAGGTTTACTGAAGAGTTACCCTTATGGTCAATGTTGCATACAAATCAGCTACTGTTAGAGAGGTTTATTGCATCTTTTTATGCGGCTAGGAGTTTTGTTAGGTAGTATTAGAATTTGTGACTTGTAAAACAATACCTAAAAGAAAACAAAATCTTCATCTGTATTTCACATGGTGCATTTAGTACATGGAGTGCATCATATAGCACTGTTTGGGTTGTGATCATTCCTGAAAACCTGAGTGCTTTGGGGGTGGGGGACAGGACAAACTGATTTTTTCACAAACTTCCTAATGTACATGTAGAGTTAGAAAAACCAGTGTTTTGTACCAAAAGAGAAACGTGAATGCATGTAGTAGATGGTAAAATGTTAATTTGTGTGGAAATATGAAACTATCTTTGATTTAAATGATAATATAGCACATAGGAGAGATGCTGCTGCCTGAAGAAGTTGCACTGTTATGAATTGCTTACTACTGATGTTCTTTCTCACATTACTTGATGGAAGCTCTGCAGGAGAGCCTTTGTCATACCCTTGTCTGTGATTACTGCAGTGATGACCAGTGTCTCTATTTATGGCATCTTTGCTTTTAATTTTCTACATACAGATTAGATGTGCTCTGAAGATGAATAAATCTAAAGAGAGGAAAAAAAAAAAAAAAGAAAGAAAAAAAGATTGATTTAAAACTCAACATAAAATAATTTTTAAAATGTGACAATTTTTCATCGTTTTAGGAATTTGGGGCAAAGGGGCATGAAGGGCAGAAATTAAAAAACAGTTGTTTTTTTTTTTCAATAAAATAATAATAAAGTAAGTTGCAGAGGCACAAAGGACCATAGGGATGTTAAAAAGACACTGGGAGGATAAAAGGTAGAATACTGGGTTTCACCGTGTCTGAAATTTTGCTGTTATATTCTAACCACAGGCATTGCAATCTGTTTCAGACTGACATATGTTACAAAGTGTTTGTGAAGAAAGGAGTTATTGTTAGGTAGAAGCATTAAATACTGAACTAGAATTAAGCAAATATTTCTGATTTTGTTTCCTTGTGAAAGCCACTCCCAACAAACTACAGAAAAGTTTATAGACAATATCCTTTTATGTAAGTTTTCTTTATATTACATTCCATTATTTTTATATTTAGTAGTGGGGGAAAAAAGGAAAGAATTAGTGACTTGGATTAACATTTTACGAAATTACATTGCAAATTTAGATACTGTTCCTAGAAGGCAGTTTATAGAGAGCCATGTTATGGGAATACGAAAGACAGGAAAATGATTCTTGTTTCTTAGGAGATATGAATGTGCTATCATTTCATGTGTTCCAGATACAGATAGCCTGAAAACATCAGGCAACATAAAACTGTCTCTCCTATCACTATTTACTCATGGTTATACTGTTTCATTTTGTTCTTCTTTCATAGTCTATTGGAAGAGAAAACTTTGTGCAGTGTTGCCCCATTAAAGAGATTGAACCAGGCAGAGATCACCCAGACCAGATTTCAGATTACCCCTCCAGACTTGTCTTGAGTTGTTTTATTTAGGATGGTTTACAAATAATACAAGCTTCTATATTTGAAATATATATGAATGTATCTCACTAGCACTGTCTTGAGAAGCATCGTTTCTTTTATACACAGATGAAATGGAAGATATATAAAGAAAAAGAAACAAGAGAGGTGTATGTGTTTGTCTAAATGCAGGGCTAATGTTGAAATGTATTTTGTTTCTTTCTCACTGACACTTGGCCCTGGCTCAAAGTCCTCAATCCTTGGCAAAGCAGACACTGTTCTACAGATAAAAACCTAATTAAACTAAGTGCTACCTGTGGCAAGGACATTTAGAAATTCACAGAGTTCAAGCAACCAAAACAAAGCATTGGTTTTCAGCTTTCAGATCTGTTCTTGATAACATGCTGCTGCCTTTTTTTTTTTTTTTTTTTTTTTTTTAATTACTGTTGTCTTAGAAGAATCCAAAAATGAGGCAATGTTTAATGGTAGCAAATATCTCTATTGTATGGCACTATTTCTTTTCCATGTGTTCTGTAAATGATACTCTCTCAGAAGGGCAAGTTGGTGAAGTCAGATAAATAAAAATGAAACATTTAGCAGATGACTAGGAAGACATTATTAACTACTGGAATGATACAGCTTGATGAAATCATAGCACTGAGGCAATGCTTTGACTGACTTTTTCAGTTTCCTGTGTGAGTGGCACAGTAAAAATTTCATGGCTTCTTACACTGGCATTTCAAATGCTCCCTGTCAGTGAAAACATAGCACTCTCTTGTGCCCTTGCCATTTGAGTATAAAAGGCAAAGCAACCCACTGATTCATCTCTAAATCTGCTTGCAGTCCTCATGAACTCATTTGTATGCTTTTCTACTATATCAGTGCCAAAGAGTAGAAAGTGATCCCTACCAAAATATACTAAAAAGAACATTTCAAGGACAGTTCTATCATTGCAAGAGACCTACTAGCTGTGCTGGGAGGATTGAAATACGTATCTTTATTTCTTGAATGCATTATACAGTTATTAGTGTGTTATTGACTGAACAGAACAAAACAAGAATCAATGAGTAAATACTGTGATAATGATATGTATCTAATAGTACTTATATTGAGTATATAGTTTTCAGCTCAGAACATAATTGTGAAGTGTTCCAAGATAATCTGAAGACATGGTGCTTTTTTTTTAAGGCAAAGATATTGGCATCTGATATGGTGATCTTGTGCCATGTTGTCATGAGAGGTTACTATGTAGCAGCAGTTCAATATCATCCTTTGGACTTTTCTGATAGACTACTTAACTATCAGCTTTTCCAGTGATCATCTCATTTATCTAGGATTATTGCAGTGAATTTACTGTTTGGTTTTCTTCCAGAACTGAAATGTCAAGTCCGGTGTCATGTATGCAGTAGCTTTGTGCTGTGAGAGCTCAACAGATCCACCAAAAGCTGCTAGTAGTTGATCTTTGGATAGAGCTAGAAATAAATAAATCCTCTTTAGCAGATCAATATTCATCCCATTTAATGCTTGATGTGAAACTTGTGGATTTGAAGTAGTAATGCTGATGTACAGCTAATCGTTGAAACGGGCATTAGGGCTTTTATAGCATGGCAACATATTGTCAGACAGGAAGGAAGAAAGTGTTGAGTGCATCCTAAGGGGGGAAAAAACTCTGTAACAATATGTAATTTAATGCATATTCGCAATCCACAGTGTCTGCATTGCAGCCATTTGCTAGGTTACAGACTAATACTGTACATCCAGTGTTTATTCCAGGGGTTTACTTAGTAAAGCTGATGATTCCCCCTTCGTTGGGTCTTTCAGAGTCTAAATATAATCACCCAGTCAGATTTCAAATATAATTTCCCTCTTTAGTACTCCCTTCTCAACTAGTTTATTATTTATCCAACTATACATGGAATGTATGCATTCCATGATAATAGAATACATATACGAATCTAGAACACCTGTATACATTTGTGCAGGTATATATTACCTGCTTATTAAATTTATGTCTAGAATTTGTATTGTAGATATTTCAGAAAAACACAAAGAGAATTTCCAGAGAAAGGATAAAATGTGAAAAAAAAAGTTGTGGAATAGTTTAAGAGTACATTTGAAAAAGTTTTGTGGTTTTCTTTTTTTAATATGATTTAAGGATTTTTTTTTTCCTCTTTAGTCTGCTGTAGTAATTAAATATTAAAGGCTTTTATCTTCTTTCTTAAAACGAATAAATCAAATCTTGTCAAGTGAGTAATTACGCTAGACCAGATAAAGGTGGTATCGGCAAACATGAAGAAAGCTGAAGGTTGAATTTTCTTCTGTGCCAAAACTATGATCTGATCTTTGTCTTAGAGTCACTGTAAATGGCTTTGTAATATTTTGCCCCAGTATGTTCTGGCTTTGAAGTTCAGCTGCAGTTTCCAGATGCTGTGCTGACCAGATTATACCTTGGTGGACTGTTACTGTAAGATTATGCAAGCAAAATGGACCTCTGGCAGACCTCAGTCCTTCAGCAATTGCAGGAAATATCTTAATTCTCTTTCATCAGACAGAAAGACTTCTGCAAAATTGAGAATTTTCATTATCTTTGAAGGTGAAGCAAAATATGCAGTTGTTTCATACTCTTACGTAAGAGATAATGGTATAAAACATACATTTATGAGTACTATGCAACATGATAGAATTCGTTAGTATCATGCTATTTTGCTACTGCCATTAGCTATTTTTCTGAAGAGGGCTTTAATCTTAAAACTACGAGGTTCTTGTTGAGAAATACCTGCTGATGCAATGTCTAGTGAACTTACACCCCTCTGAAGACAAGGTAAGGGTCAAGAGGGCTGTTACCTTTTAAAACAGCAAATATGAATTCCTTGTAGTAAGTCTTTCTTGCAAGACTTCAGTTTGTACTGGTACAAGTTTTTGCAAAAAAAATAATATAGGAGAAACTGGAGAGGATTAAGTGTATCTACAAAAGAGTTAAATCACTGGGAAGAAAACAAAATGTATAGAGGCATTTCATGGCATGGAAGGGAGATGATTTCGAGAGCATAGGTAGTGACAGAGTTGGAACTTTTTGGGTTGCTGCATCCACTGTCAGTGAGGGTTAAATAGTCTGGTTAAGCACTCTTCTTATCCTGCCTCAGTGTCCATGATAAAATGTGGTAGAGGCACTGGGTGTTTGCTGTGTGACACAAGGAAGCAATGCTGATCAGATTTTCTCATATTCACCAGCCTGTATTTTCTGCTACCTTCTTGCATTACCTGCAGCAATATTATATGTTCCATGCTCTTAAGACAATGTAGTCAAAATAATTCTATTTGTAAACAGTTTTGTAAGTTTACAAAACTTTGGAACATGGCAAGAACTTTTTTTTGCCTTTCATGATAGGAAGGAAAAAGTCAGGAAAACCTGTATCTGCTTTTCCCAAAGAATAATGAAGGAAGAACTATGCTGCCATGAGAGCTAAACAGAATGTTCCAGACTTCAAATGCCCCATTTAGGAAGCAGAAGCGTGTCTTGGCATACTATTTAGACAAAGCAAATTGCAAACCAACCGATCCCCCCCTAGAAAAACCCAAACAAAAAAAACCACCTTTGTTGTTGACACACCAAGCTTAAATTCACATCTCATGGATGTTGATAACTTCTGAGGCACTGTGGAGCTTTTTGTATTGCTTTTTTTGGGGGGTGTGGTGGGGAGGGTGGTGTTGGGAAGTTAGAAATGTTGTGGCAAAGTTTGCCAGGTCAGTGCACAAGAGTAGATCATAATTTCAGAGATCTGCTGGCCTCTCCATCATGAGAGAGTACTTTACAAGAGTCCTCACAAAGTGACAGTCATTTGATCACTTGTATATGAGGCCTACTTAACTAAACACAGCATGTGACCTATAGAGGTAATAATCTGCTCAACACTTTGAAGACTTTGCATTTGTCAGTTACGACATTAGGAAGTTAATACAGGAGACAAGAACGTTAGGTTCATGCATCCTTCCTTACACTGCTGCTCATGTGTACGAATGATGGATCTTCTGAATCAGCTGAAATTTGCAAATGTTAAGTTTTCTTTCATGGAAGAGATGATCAGTTTGTCCTGAATATTGATCTGTCTTAATTCATAGAATCATAGAATAGTTAGGGTTGGAAAGGACCTTAAGATCATCTAGTTCTAACCCCCCTGACATGGGCAGGAACACCTCCCACAAAACCATGCCACCCAAGGCTCTGTCCATCTGTTAGTCACAACTTTGATATTTAAATAGATAATGTGAAGAATTTCTTGAAACAATATACTCATGATATGAACTAAGAAATAACTAATATTTTTTTATGTTACGGATTTCTAAATCAACTTTGGCTCTTAAGGTAAAATAATCAAATCCTCATTTCTGCTTCAATGAAATTGTTTTAGCTCTGATGATACAAACCCTTCAGTTTCTTTGCAATGCTGTAAAGACATTGGGGTTTCCTACTATTAAGGGCTCAAACCTGATCCTAGAAAAGACCCTTACACTGTATGATGAAGCCAAGGAATAAGCAGAATTCTGCACTGCTGGTTTTTTTGGCTTTTTTTTTTTAAGTGTTCTTTGAAGTTCAACCTGCATAGCAAATGTTTTGGTATTTTTTGTTAAATGGCTCCTTGCCGAATTTTTGAGGGTTTTATTTTGGAGTTTTTTTTTTTGTTTGTTTTATTCTGCTTTTTGAGCACATGGGCAGGTTCAGACAGGAAGTGCAGCCTGAAAGGCTAGGCCAAATCCAGGGGGATTAGTTGCAGCAAAAAACTGCTCTGTGATCCTGAGTTACTTTCTTAGTAGTATGGCAGGAAAAGAAAAACACACATTCTTGTATGTGTCCAGATCTTTATGCAAAGCAAATTCCAGCAAACAGATGGAAAATTAAATCACCCTGAAAAGATATTTGGGAACATTGTTGTCAATATAAATACTGATGGTGTTGTCCTGGGTTTTAAAAAGCAGGAGATTTTTATGAAACGAAGTGACAGCTTCTATAAACCATAGTTTCCAATGACAGCACAACATTTTTTTTCTTTTCTACTGTGACTTATGGCTTAAAGGGGAAATTAATACTTTTTGGTGAAGACAGAAGTTCAAGGGCAACTTTTCACCTACCTGATGGTGTGTTGAAAAGAGATAGAATGTATGTCTCTAGTTTATTTTATTTTATTTTCCCCTTTTCCTTTTGCTTGATTTTGCCTAGTGGCCAATGAAAGAAATTTGTTGAAATTGTTCTCTTGAAATCTATAAGTGAAAAAACGAAGTCCTGACATCAACACCATTGTTTTTACACTGTTTTATAGCTCTTTGTAATGAATATAAAGAAGTCTTTGGAGTTAACTTTAGATAATTCCCTATATGGACTAAAGATTTATAAAGATTTGAGATTGATGCTCTTGCATGCACATAAATTTCCCACCCAATTTATCTGAAACTTTAACAATAAAAATAGCAAAGAAAGATGAAAAGCCTTAGAAGGCTGCTAAAGGTCACCTAAACACCTTTAAACCGAAATAAGGAAACAGCTTCAATTATTCTGGGGGGTGGGGAGTGCTCCTGCTGCTATGATGGTGATGTCTTTCCATTACTAAGAAAAAAGAGGAGAGTTCATTTGTTGCCTTCTCTCACTGTGGGATATGGCTTTTTTGTGCAAGATGTGGAAGTGTGAAGACCCAGACAGGTTTCACATTTAGCACTGATTGTAAAAGGATTTTATTTTCTGAAGTTTCCTACCTCAAGCTGCCCAAGTGTCAGTCCTAGTAAAACCTATAAGAATAAGATGTGGTTTAAAATCAGCAGCTCATGTAGAGTATCAGCTTACTGCCATTTTTTTGCTGAAAATCTCCTTTTAAGAAATTTAAGCATAGCCAATTTATTTCCTTTTTTTATACTCCAAAGAAGACATCTGCTATGTAAACACTTGCATATAAATACCATCTCTTTGTCTCAAATAACTATCTCATATTCAGGGATCTAGTACTGAGGCCAGCAGACTGAGCAGAGGAACATCAAAAGAGAATTTGTGATATGCTGGACGCATGTCAAAAGCCTCTCTCCTCTCCTCCTCTGCAAAAGGTAAATGTGAGCGGAGTGGGGTTTTGGTTTGGTTTGGGTTTCTTTTTCCTCTTACAGTTCTGAAAACAAAGGAACAGCAGAGGGAGCCCCTGCATGGCTTAAAGAAAACAGCGCAAATGCTTGCGCAGGGTGACAAACCTTTGCTGCCCTCTTTGGAGCCTTCGGATTAAAGCAGCAGCAGCTGAGGGGCAACTCCGAGACACCTTCCTTTCCACAGTGGAAGTGTCGCGGGGGGGGGAGGGGGGAGCTGATGCTGTTCTTGATAGTCGAAGGGATACCCAGCTTATGGTCGTGGTTTGGCCTTCGGTCTTGCCTGCAAAATGGAAGTGTGGAATACCAGGCTATTTTTTCATTTAATCTTCTAATTAGATTTGAATGTGTTGTATATTAGAGTAAGAATTTATCTCTCACACATATATATCTATACATATAAGCTGCTAAAAAATTATTTTCCCTATGTATATCAGTATATAGAAGCCTTTTAGGCATCTGTCTTCTGTCAGCATTATTTGCAGGGTCACTGAATATTCTCCACCAGTGTTATGTAGGCTGTATTCTTACAAGCAGTTTATGCCCAAATATGCTGTTTGCTGCTTCTTTGGATGAGTTTTGCAAGCATCTGATTGAACATGACAGACAATACTAATGCAAACTCAAGAAGCAGATTTGGAACAGAAATATCCTAAAGCCTCAGTCTTTAAAGATGTGCTGGAACAGTCTTAATTTTTTAATTCTACTTCATAGAAAAACAAAGTGTGCTGTTCAAGAGACTACAATACTTTTTAGTTGTAGCCAGTCACTCATTTCTTGGCAAAGCTTTCCAGTTGAATCTCTCATCTAAATTTATTTATTTTGAGATATTTCATAATAGGCCTTCTGGTCAGAGTTAAACACCTCGAAACATCAGGTTACCTATTGTAAGAGAAACTAAATCCAGATGTGCCATCAAGTATCACTAGACTGTTACTTTGTTACTCTTTCTCTCTTCTAAAATGTTTGAAAGTACTTGTCTTAATCTTGCTATAGGGGAAATTGTTAAAGTACGGAAAATTCACTAAGATGGGAAAACTACTGCTTCTCCCAATGAATATATGATGATAATGAAAAATCATCTGTAATCAGCCATCCTTATTGCTTCCCTGTTAATAAGAGTGAAAAACATGGGGGTCTCAAAGGACACGAAAGAGTTGGGATCAGAGTATGATGTGATTCCTACACTTGTACTTGTTTGGTTCAAAACATAGGAGGATATTCAGTGTGTACAGGTGAGTTTGTTCCTTATGCAGAGGGGTATGTCTGAGCAGATCAGTCTCCAGGCTGTTTCCTGTAGGCAGGTACATTCCTCCATTGAGCTTCACAAGCATTGCTACATCTTTCCATTTAACAATTTTCATTGCTGTATGAGCACAGGATTTGCCAGGATCAGAGGTTTACTAGCACGCTGCCTTTACTGCTATTTCACTGTGGCCCAAGTGAGCCAGTCTTGAAATCTGTCTTTTATTTCTCTTTTATGTTATTGTTGGTGGGAGATTTATTTCTATCCTGTTCCTGCTGTCGTTATTTTATATAGGCTCTTGTTAGTCTTTTGTGTTTTTCATTTCCAGCCTCAGGTCAATTTAAGTCTTGTGGTTCTAAATCCTCCTTCCTTCAAATGTAAGAGTGTTCACCTCTACGTTTGTCCTAAACTATAATTACATCAGACAAATTGTGTAATAATGTAACCAGCATTGGTTGGGGGCAGATCTGTTTACTGTCCTTACTTTTCTTGTAACATTACCGGCTTAATTTGCTGGTTTTATAATCACTTTTAACTTTTTTCCCTCAGATGGGTTTACTTGTAGAAATTTACTTGGAGGATCCAAAACTATCTGTTCGGCTTTACTTTTCTATCAGTCATTTGTCTGGTTTTCCTTCTAAATTTGCCTGTCTGCTGATCTGTGTAAGGCATCTCATTTTATTACTCTTTATATCTCATCTTTGTATCTGCCCTTTACATCTCAATTTGTACTTTTTATTGAATAATACAAATTAACTAAGGGATGCTATAAATTGTTGCCTGAATGATGCAGTGAGAGCTGATTCCCAAACTGAAGCAAATGGTCCATTTTGGAGTCATATTTAATGCAAGGACCTTCACCAGGTTTTGGAATTAACCTACCCAAACCTCTTGCTGTACTTTGTAGGCACCCAGCAGGTCAAACCTGTGTGACTCTCAACTCTACCGTGTAATGAAGCAGTCAGTGTCTGTGTATCCCTACACCACAGAGTGATGTGGTTCTCTGTTTAAAAAGAGATTTAAATAAGTAGGTTTCTGTATTCTGTATAATAGTATATTATCCAATTCTAGTTCAAGTCTCAGATGTGCTACACCAATGCTAAATTTTCACCCAAACTACTTAACCATTATTTCCTCCTTCATTGAAAGCATCATCATCTGGGAGCAAACCCACACAGAGATCTTGCGCTGGTTTTTGCACAAGTGTAAGATGATAGGGATTTGTGCATGTGCTCAGCTTTTGGGATGAGTAGTCTCACTGAAGCCAGTGGAACTGTTCATGTGTTCAACTTTAAGCATGTTTGAAAGATCAGATCCCTGGTGGCTAATTCTGTTCCTGATGAACAGGCAGAAATAAAATCCAGCCTCCATGACAGAGCTGCAGAGCTAGTTAGAAAAATAATACATACATTTGTTTTGGGGTTTGATTTTATTTTTTTTTTTTTCCACTACAATTAATTGCCTTTTTATGCTTGGAGTAAGTTAAAAAAAAAAAAAAAAACAGCACCTTTTGTGCAGACCAGATTTATCAGTAGGATTACATATTGAGTTAATTTACACAACAGTTGCAGACATATTAGTAGAAATATTAAATAAAATACAAGTCCTGTAAGAAGCTTCTTAACCATCCAGTGTAATTTCCGCAGCTTTTGTCAATTAACTCACTTCTGTCTTTGGAAGCACTAAGGAGAATAAAAAAAAAACAAAACAAAACAGAAAAGCCGCAGAATGTTACATTTTCACTTTTCATTAGGGAGAAGTATACCAAGTTTTTTTCCAGAAGTGTATCTTCTTCAAGTTAATTCCTTTTTGTTTGGTAAATTTTACTATGTTTTAAATGCACTTCATGGTGCCGAATACGCTTTATTTCCTGGTGTTATTTGTTTATAATATCCAATTAAATTTCTGTGTGAATGTGGCATTCATCAGTAATTCATTCTATGAACTTTATCCATGTTAGATTTCTTAAAACATCTATTTTTTTTTAATGCTAAAGTGTGTTATGCAAGACATCCTACTACAATTTAAATAGTATTGGACATGTCATACTAATGCTCAGTTGAAAAAATATTTACTGTTTAATATTGATCCTTAAACAACGAGAAATTTCTATACTGAAATTGCACCAAAGTCTTAGTGGTTTGGTACAAACATTTTGTGCTATTTGATGACAAGAATGCACAATGCAATGCACAATGTACCATAAAGCATCTTAAATGTTAACATTTTTGTAATCACCTGCCATATAGAGATTGTCTTGATGACAGCTCAATGAGGTTATATGACCTTCATTTCCCTAACTGAGAGCTGTAGAGTTTGCGCATCTATCTCATCCGACCATAAAGAATGAAGGTACAAAATGCCAGCATCCTGGCTCAGGGTAACATGGAAATTAATTGTTCCAGCTACCGGTCTGCTAGAAGTATGCGTATCATTTCATGCCTTGCTATCTTTGTATTAATATGTTTATAAATTATGTATAATGTATATGTATTCATAGTTATCCCTGGAGAGTAACAAAACAATTACTTGTGTTGATATATCTGACACGTATGCACTGGCAATATAAGACGTACATTTGGTCCAGGCTGCAAGGTTTCTCAAACATTGTCGCTGGGGAGAATATGCCTTCATTTTATGTGTTTTCCTCTATGAAGGACAAGTGTGTGACATTCCCTGTTCCTCTCCCAGTGTGTTCCACAGACAAAATTTCAAGTTCATAAGTAAACCACTTTAAAAAAGAAAAAAAAAAGTTTTAAAGGTTTCAGTACTGTGGCACTCAGCATGCTTTTCTGTCCTGTAACATCACAAACAGTAATGATTTGGCAAAGCATATTGTCCTCGTTTGAAATCCATGCAACCTTAATTTTTTCTTTGTCTACCCTGTCAGGGTCCATTTCTCTGCTACAGTGGGTGGGAGAGAAAATATAAAATAATCTAAGTAAAATCATGACTGTCTCAATACCAATAAGGTCAGTTTTCAAGAAATGTTAAGTGACAAATCAGAGGAAATTCTGGAGTAAGAGTTCTGATCATAGTGTGGCACAAGAAATCCATGTAAGGTTGTTCTAAAACATACTTGCCCATCTTTTCTCCATGTCTGTCCTGATAACATAAACAAGAAAATTAAAAACCAAGCCTATTTCCTTGGATTTGACTTATGTAATGGTACTGGGTAGACTCTTGCAGTGGAAGGAGCGGCAAAATAGAGCCCTCCAGCACAATTCTGAAAAGGTATTTTTGTCCTAGCAGAGCAGATAAAAATATTTTGGCACTCTCAAATAAAACCCCAAAGCATATTCTGAAGTACTGCCTTTTGGTTTGGGTATATTTAGTATGCTGTACTACTTTTTTTCTAGAAACAAAAAATCCCATTTACCATTTTTCTTTACAACTTTATTATAGAAAGCATTCAGTTTAATGAAAGTACCAATTGTAATTTATTGAGGAGACTGAGATTAACTTTTTCAAGCTAAAATACTCCTAAAAAGAAAGAAAAAAAAAAAAAAGATACTTAATCATTTAAGCTGAAACCTTTGCAGTACTACACTTGTAACTAAAAGTACAATGGGGTGTGCTGAATAAAATTTTTGATTTCCACATCTTATCTGCTGCACCAGGAAATAAACTAGCCTGAGTCTTAGGTGTGAAAAAGTGAAACTTAAAGAAAAACCCTAAACAGCAGAACAGGTAGAGGTGCTTATTGCATTGTATCCATTTCTATCTTGTTTGATTTTTTTCACTAGAAGGCAGTGCTATTCACATACAGTTTATGAGCACTGTAAAATATATACCAGGTGCAAATGATTGCTTGGGTCCTAGTGCCAAGGAGTAGGTGAACAGGCAGAGAGCCAAAGCCAGTAAGATCTGTGCATTACTCACAACCCCTCTCCTTTACTTTTATTGTGAAAGAGCTGTCCTCATGCCTGCTCCAGTGCACACTGGATCATTGTACATATTGTTTCCGATCGCTTCTTGCATAAACAAAAGTTACTTACTCCATCCAAAGATGCTTTACAGAGTCATATAAACCTCACTTCTGTATCTAGACACAGTGGCAAAATTCCCATTTTTTTCTAATCTTCAAGATCTTTTAACTCTTACTCTAAGTCACTATTCTAACTGGCCACTTGCTAGGACAAGCTCAGCTAAGTGACTTTACAAGTTCCTATAAATTGCTTTGATTCTAATTTTATGATTATTCCTTTGTGTAGTCTTTTGAATATGAGTGGAAAAAAGACTCAAAACCACCTAATAATACTAGGTTATAAACCTCATCTGTGCCTTTATTTCTTAGCAGGTATTATGACAGAGGCCATATTTCCTCAGATACTGCTATTAAACTAGGATATATTGAAATACAGGTGGATAATCCTTTCTCCTTTTGAATTTCACTATTTTTCTAGCTTGTCCGTATTTTAATTGTCTTTATATTTTTATTTCTTTTTCATCTCCCTGTTCTTTCTGCCTACGTGTCACAGGCAGTCTATAATCAGCAGTAGTGCTTTTGAAAATCAATGAGCTCAGCAGATTTAGTCTTGACACAGGTGGTGTCAGAGCATTCATCCTAACAGGCTGGATCTGAGTTTAATTCCACCATAGTATATATCAAAATGATTCATTATCTGCATTGAATATATGTGAAGCTCAGTTTCATTGTTTAGATCCTGATGAGCAAGAGGTTAGCAAATGTGAACACCCATCTACAAGAAGGGCCAGAAGGAGGTTCTGGTGTATGACAGGTCTGTCAGTCTGACCTTGCTGTCACGGAATGTTCTGGAGCAGATCATCTTGAGTACCATGACATGGTACAACGGGGTAATCAGGCCCAGTCAGCATGGGTTCGTGAAAGACAGATCCTGTTCAACTAGCTCATCTCCTTCTATGACAAGGTGACCTGCTTAGTGGATGAGGGAAAGGCTGTGGATGATGTATACCTACACTTTGGTTAACCTATTGACACCATTTCCCACAGCAATTCTCCTGGAGAACCTGGCTGCCCATGGCTTGGATGGGTGTACTCTTTGCTGGGTAAAAAATCTGGCTGGATGGGCAAGCCCAAAAAGCAGTGGTGAATGGAGTTAAATCCTGGGGCAGTTCTGTTGGAATGAATGGAGTACTGGGGCAGTTCTGTTCAATCTGTTTATCAATGACCTGGATGAGGGGATCAAGTGTACCTTCAGGAAATTTGCAGATGATACCAAGTTGGGTGTGAACGTTGATCTGCTAGAGGATAGGAAGGCTCTGAAGAGGGATCTGAACAGGCTGGATTGGGCTGTGGCCAGTGGTGTGAGGTTCTACAAGGCAAAATTATGGGTCCTCCACTTGGGTCACTACAACCCCATGCAACACTACAGGCTTGGGGAAGAGTGGCTGGAAAGCTGCTTGGTAGTAAAGGACCTGGGAGTGCTTTCCAACAACCAGCTGTACATGAACCAGCTTATGCCCAGGCAGACAAGAAAGCCAACAGCATCCTGGCCTGTATCCAGCAATAGTGTGGCACTTAAGGACATGGTTGAATGGTGGACTTGGGCAGTGCCATGTTAATGGTTGATCTTCAGGGTCTTTTTCAACCTCGTGATTCTATGATTAGATCTGTAGAGCATCACGATCACTGTAAAATAATTTCTAATGATGAGATTACTTCTGGTTTGCCTTATCTGATTTATTCCTTCCCTGCACATGACTGAATGGTGCAGTTTGTTGAGCCAGACTAAATTTATGCTCCCAAATCTGATTCACTTAGCTGTTCTCCCTTTTGTAGTGCTGGCTTCTATGGTGGTAGCTGTCATCAGCCAGTCTCTCTGCTGGTCAGTTACTTGAACAGAATAACAAAGTGTCTGCTGTCCAGAATCTACATTTGCTTTGCTTTTTTTCTAAAGGTATGTTGATAATGAAATACCTTTCTCTGAGATGAGCTTATACCCTTTTAAAATCATTCTACTTTGAGGGTGGGTTTTTACCCATTAAAGTTTGATCATGGCCTTAATCCCTCACTGTCAGATGACATGCTGTCACTCAAATCCCTTAAGATCTTCAAGTTTGCAGACCGCATCTGCAGACTTGCAGTTGTCCTCTTTTACAAAAAAAAAAAAAAAAAAAAAAAAAAAAAAAAAAAACACAACAAACCCAAAACCACATACTTAGGAAAAAGAAAAGTGCCTGGTTTATTTGGTTTTTTTTTCTTCCCTGTCTTTCTAAGAAGTGATTAAAACATCTAGAACAGAAAAGGAATTTTGTCCTAGAGGGTGGTGAAGTGCCTACCTAGCTCTTTGGGCTTCCCATCAGTACTGCTAAAGACAGTAGACTCACTGGTCTTTTGAAGCATGCACACTTTGAAAAATGAAGGCGGTCTCATTTTGGTGTAATCTATTTGAAAAGTCACTCATGTAAGAACAATTTCTGTCCGGATCAATAGACAAAATATACCTGTGGTCAAGGGTTTTTTTATGTTTTAATGATTTTTTTTCTTATTTTAATTGTTGTATTTAATGAAATTACCACCTCATTTATATTCCCAGAAAGTGTGATGTTTATTGCTGCTCTCAATCTCAGTGAAGAAAAATAATCCTGTTTTAAATCAAACACTTGTTTATATGATCTAATAGAAAGCACCAGGCTCTATATCAAATTCAAATGGAAAACAGATGTACTCAATTGACAGTAAGAATAAATTTGTCACATCTATAAATGCTTATTGAGATATATGTTTATCTACATATGTGTGCGTATATATATAAAATTTCTTTTTTTGAGGGTTGGAGGAAAGGACAGGAAAAGAACATTGCCTTAGAGAACATAACCAAAGGGATGCAGTATAGTTGCTTCAGATTTAAAATTATCTGTTAAAAGGGTATGAAAACAGAGACTACTAGGCACATATATTTTTTTTAATTTAAATGTTTGAAGATTTAATTTCCGTGTTGAAACATTTAATTGTTTTCAAGTAGTCCAAAATGTGGTTTGCAAAATTTCTCAAACTACAGAAAATGTGGTAAGCCCAAAGTAATTGGGAAAAAGACTGCATTAAACTGATACAAGACATTCCAATCTGGGAAAGGAGTGTCTCTACAGTGCTTCATACTCAGCTGTGAGCTAGCCATTTTCACTTTAGATTGTGGCCCAAAACTTGTGATTGATGGATTTGTAAGTCTTTGTTTCCACCTTTCTGTCATGAGCACACTTTTAAAATCAGGTCTCAAATGCTGTATTCACATTTAAATGTAACTGTCAAACTGGTCCAGTCCTGGATGCATCCTTTCCCATTCTGCATTAAGTTCCAACTCAAACTTTCAGTATCAGCAGGTTTCATTTGACTGTACACTGACTAGCTACGCAATATAATTTGCATAGTTACGAAGCAAACATGAACAGCAGGTCAAGGAGGTGATCCTGCCCCTCTACCCTGCCCTTGTAAGACCTCACTTGGAGTACTGTGTTCTGGTGTCCTCAACATAAGGAGGACATGGAACTGTTGGGACAAGTCCAGAGGAGGACCATGAGGATGATCAGAGGACTGGAGCATCTCCCGCATGAAGGTAGGATGAGAAAGTTGGAGCTGCTCAGCCTGGAGAAGAGAAGGCTGCGTGGAGACCTCATAGCAGCCTTCCAGTTTCTGAAGGGAGCCTATAGGGATGCTGGGGAGGGACTCGTCATGTGGGACTGTAGTGAGAGGACAAGGGGCAACGTGTTCAAATTTAAACAGGGGAAGTTTAAATTGGCTATGAGGAAGAAATTCTTTCCTGTAAGGGTGGTGAGGCACTGGAATGAGCTGCCCAGGGAAGCTGTGAATGCTCCATCACTGGCAGTGTTCAAGGCCACGCTGGATGTAGCCTTGGGTGATGTGATTTAGCATGAGGTGTCCCTGCACCTGGCAGGGGGGTTGGAACTAGATGATCTTATGGTCCTTTCCAACCCTAACTATTCTATGATTCTATTCTATGATTCTATAATTTTGTTACCTTTAGAAAGGCTGGGAAACACTATACCTTTCTTCCGCTCCTCCAGAAATTCAGATAGGTTCTTTTTGACTTGTCATGCCTGGATTTCTCTATGATCTTTTCAGAGACTATTGGACATAATGCAACATGCTGACAAAAGGTTTTAAAATCTGTTTTTATAAAACATGGCCTCAGATGACAGAGAATGTATGAATTGTACCTCTAATGTCTGAGCCTTTATGGCACAGAGCAGGAGGAGTTCTGGACTGAAAGGTGAAGCTTACTGATGTGGGCTTTTAAACAGGGGAACTCTCCAGTAGTATCTGAGCCTTTAGAGGTGCTCCTGCGCTTGTGGTTCCTCAGCCAGAAATCCAACTAGTTCTTCTGCAGTGCCAATAAAGAGGGCTTAAGGAAATACTAGGAATGAAGAGGAGGGAATGCCTCTATAAAGAGGTGGAAGAAATCTCTCAGATTTCACTTCAGTCACCTAAGTTACTTCAGATTATTTGCCTTCCTCTCCTGATATGGTGGGTGGATGATGAGATATGATGAACCAGTCTTGGATAATCTTACTGATTCTGCATGCAACACCATAATTAGGAGCTGAAAAAAAACTCTTCTCAGTTATATTTCTTTTGTGTTTTCTCTTTGCTTACTTGGCAGATATATTGAGGGTTCCACGGAGCTAGTGATCATCAAGTTTTTAGTAGTTGCATAATGGTTCAACTTTATTGTTTTCCCTCTAGGAAGTAGATCTTTAAGGTCCCTTCCAACCTAAACCATTCCATGATTCTCTGCCAAAAAGTCACTGACATCCCAGCATAAGTGGGATCATGGAAGAAAGCAGCGTTGCTGTAAAAGGGTGTCGCGCACTGAAATTAATGGAGACAAGACAGAGGAAGCTAATCAAGAAAGAATATCAAGTTAGAGAAGTAAACAGAACGAATCTTCCTAGGCTCAACTTCAGGTCGCAATTCCTGACTCCTCTACCTTCCCCTGGCCAGCAGCACAGGGGGTGGGGAATAAGGGCTGCATTTGTGCAGTTTGCAGATTCTCTCTGCTGCTCCATCCTCCTCATCCTTTCCCTCTGTACCAGTGTCAGTCCTCTCCACAGGCTGCCACTCCATGAAATACCCACCTGTTCTGGAGTGGGGTCTTCTGTGAGCTGCAGTGCAGAGTATCTGCTCTGGCACTGTCCTTTCCACAGGCTGGAGAGGGAGTCTGTGCTTAGGACCAGAAGCACCTCTTCACCCTCCTCCTTCAGTAATCTTGGTGTCTGCAGGGTTGTTCCACACTTCTCACTCTTATCTCTCCCCTGTGCATTAATTTGCCCTTTCTTAAACACATTTTTCCAGAGATGCCACTTGGCAGATGGGCTCAGCTGTGCCCTGCAGTGGGTCTGTTGGAAGTGTGTGGGCCTCCTCAGCCTTTTCTCACAGAGGGCACTCCTGCACCCCTCTATTAGCCAGACAGTGCATACAGTGTTCTATAATGCAAAAAGCCACTCCAGGATGTTAGTCACCTACTGATTTTCACCCACTGCCACCCGTAGTGAATTTGTAGAGCAAAATCCGTCAGTCTTGAATGGGCTTGTGTATCTATAATATATATAATGAAAACTGCATTTTCTTTATTGTTATTTCATCATTCAATCTATTCCTGGATTGTTAAGAGCTAGGTCTCCCCTGCTAAACAGCCTCTTGTGCAAAGGCATCTAGAATCATGCCTCATATTTCAGATCCTTCTTAATATATTAGAATTTGGGAGGTGGCAGATTATGCACTGTGTGAATGAGCATTGATGTAAAGTATCAGTAGTGATTTACAAAATGTGTATTGGAGAAGACAGTTCATGGTTCGCTCTAAGCTTATTGATTGCACAGTGGGAGTTTTAATGATTTGGTGGTACATGTTGAGAGATTGTGCAATGGCAGTAGAGTAATTGTGTAATCAGGTGTAAAAAGCTCTGAATGTACTCATTTTTTTAGGGGGATGATTATCTACTCAGAAATGTGTCCTCATAGTTGGTGCTTATCACAGGTCTGTGTACGCTGAAATAAATAAGATTTAGGGACATTTTAGAATAGTATCTTTTCCACATATGCAGATTACCTTTTTGAGGGCGGGGGCAGGGCTGGCCTTGTGAAATGGTAGTGGCACGCTCTCCTGAATTGGAAGAGAGCAGTCATTGCTGCACAAACAGACCTGTCTCCAGGTTCCTGCTTTGTGCAGTGAGCCATTTCCCCTTGTTTCTAATGGAGTTCAGCTGAGATGCCAGCTGAGCATTTCACATTGTAGTAACCTTGAACATGCTGGGTGCATGTTCAGTAGTGACTAGTTATGAAATGTGAATTAATAGTCCTAAGTCCAAACACTGCATACTGCTGTTGTAATGTATCTCTTATAAGGAAATGAAGGTATGCAAAGTCATGTTCCCAAGGATGCAGACAGGGTCATGAAGGAAGTGCAGGAGACTGATTCCTGACCCCTCATGTTAAAACACAAGTAGCAGACAATGAATTACAAACACATGAGCAACTGCACAATATCCTTTTAGGTTGATATTTAAAATAATAATGCAAAAGAAAAATTCCAGACATGTTTCCTGTCTGCTGATTACATTCCCTCACTTCCTCCGCATCCTAGCACTCTCTTCTTGTTGCTTTTATTTCAGTACCTGCTGTTTATTTAAGGACTAGGTAAATCAACAGTGGGGAAGAGGGGAGGTGAGACAACACCAGGAACTTCAGGATCTTATAGTAATTCCTGTTATATTTTTATATAACGCAGCTAATGGGTTATTGCTACCTATTTCTTCCACACTTTTCTGTTATTTTAAATTGATATTGTCCCAGGTTTTAGGCCCCTACCACATTTAACAGCAATTAATAAATAACAATAATTACTCATAATACTAATTGCTCATAGTGAAGGTATAGTGTGTTCATCCAGATGGGTCAGGAACACAGAGTTTGTGCACCTCTTTTGCTTTGTAGCCTGATTGTTTTCCACCGTTAGAAGCAGGCAAAAGGAGAAACTCTTAACACAAACCCAGATGTGCACAATCAGGGCGTCTTTCTCAAGTAGACATAATGCGCTATGACCTTATTTAAGGGCAGTTGACAATCCAGGCTTTCTGTCTTACACAACTTATGTTTTATTAGTGCTTCTTCTATAGATTTTGCAGCCTCTGCAAACAAAAGAATCTTTCACATAGAAGAGGAAGCATCCACAGCAAACCAAATTACACTGAGAAATTTGAGCAAGAGGAGGTCTTTCTGTAGATGTGCTGGTAAAGATCAGCATGACTTAGAGCTGGAGGTTCTTTTTAAGAGGAGTGTCTCCTATGCTGTCTCAGTCCTGGTCTGTGGAGTATCTAAGCCTAGAAAGACCTTCTGAAAAGCATCTAGAAAACAAAAGGGAAATTATAACATATCAGCCTCATTGTCTCTACAGGGAAAGTTATTGTTTATAAGCAGTATCATTAAATAAATGATTTGGCTGGTACTTAATAATCAAGATCAATAACTTTTTTTAAGAAGTTATAAATCTGGAAACCATTGATCATTACACTAGTGTTGCAAAAAACACTGAATGATTTCTATTAATGGCATTAGCATGTGTAAAGTTCAGCCAGTTCTTTCATACTGTAATCCTATACTGTCATAAATGCCCTTGCCCTCCTATCAACAGTACTGTTATCAGAGCTGTGCTTTTATTCATTGAACAGTACCAGTTGCTGTATTTGCTGTAGTTATTTTAATTTTTATTACTCATTTATCTATTATGTTGGAAAACAGAGGCATGTTGCTACTCAGGAGGAGCTTCTATATGAATCATGCTGATACAATGGCGTGCCCACAGCATAAAAGGTGTAGAGGGTGCGGTGCTGTTACCCTCCTCAGCCATACCATAATGAAAAAAAATGATGGGCGGGAGGATGAGGACTTCAATTGTAAGTCTAGCATGAAAAAAATGCTAGAGCAGTGCATTTAGTTATAATATGTAGTGTTTACATTTCCAGAAAACCATAAATGTTCCTAAAATGTTCAGGATGACTTCTGCCACCCCCCCACCACCCCCGTAACCTGCTATACAAAAACTTGAAAAACAGTCTCTGTAAAACTTAAACAGGTATTGCTAATCTTTTGACCAGCTCATGAATTTGGTGTTATATGAATACAGAAACCTTGAAATATTGACAAGATATAGCCTATTTTCTCTTTGCACTGTTAAATTCAAAGCACAGGAAAAGGAAATTATGACGCATTCGTGTAATTTCTTCTGTCATATTTTTAACATGTTGACAGTAAATGGTACATTTCTAAATTACTGTGTTGAATTTATTGAATTTGCTGTATTGGATGTCATTGAATGTTTATTGAATATTGTTGTATTTTAGTTATTGTCTGTATCTTGAGGCATTTTTTATCACTGTTATGCAGCAGTGTAAAAAAAATATAGTGTTCTTTTACTTACACTGATGTTTGTACTTCTTTCAATAAAAATTACTTTATGAAAAGTGATCTTTTCATAATCTTTCAGTTGTGCCTTTATATTTTCTTCATCAATCATCAGTAAAACATGGAATTCATAAAATTTGTATGCAGGGTACAAGAGAATGTCTTGCTTTTAAAGATCAGAGATGATTTTTGTTCTGCTTCTCACAGGCAATTTGAACAAGCGATACAAAGATTAATCATAATTTTTCCATTGCTAATCCCCACTTTTCAGATTATGCTACTTTAGCACAGGAGTACTTGGCACTGCATATTTCATATCTAAAAATTGTATTAATTCATGTTTTAGGAAATAAACAGGGGTTTAAAATAAAATCCTCCAGGATCTTCTGTTGTTTTGAAATCTAGAGGGTTCTATAATCCTTTAAACCTGTAAACACTAACAAAGAGACCATTGTCACTAAATCAAATTCATCTTTGCAGAAACAGTATGCTGTACAGCTTCTCATGGATGATAAATGCTAGTGAGTCAGCCTCACTTCTGGTATAACTGCCATACCATAATACACTAGCTAGTCATCAATTTGGCTAATATCTTGAAAATTATTAAATGCTCATCAAACAATGAGATGAATACCTCCTATCTCCCTGGTTGAGCTCTTTAAAATTTCTACAGACTGTTGCCTTAACATTTAAGGTTACATTAGGTCAATTCCTAATATAATAGTGTATTTGGCAAGAGTAGATGAGGATTAATTAGTTAATGTTTGCAGATGGTTTTGAAAATGTGAAGTGCTATGGAGGCAGAAATCAATGTACCTGCTTTTCTCTGTCTTGGAAAAGGTAGCATCTGCAGAATGCTATGCTCATGCTTGGCAAACATTAACTTCCCATGGATCTTACCACAGGTAAATTCTGAGTTCCAAAGTTAATTGGTTGTGCTTTTAATCAGTGATTCATAACTCTTCTGGTTTTAAGTGGCCCTAAAAAACATTCTCTTGGTTTACAGCAAGCTAGACATGAAATCCATAAAAGATGTCAAACAGACAGTAGAAATAGGTTAGGGATGCTGAAATAAAGATCTGGGAATCCATCGGATGTTTTTTTAACAGGGAATTTGGCATTTACCAGGGGACATACAGGTCTTAGAAGTAAGAGGTTGTTTATGAAGCTGATATTATGCACTTTGTGAGTTTTTTCATACTGGCTTGCAAATGTTAACTTTTCCCTGTGCTGGAGGTTTCACACTGTTCCTTCCTCTGTACCAGGCTTGTTGTGAGATATAGCCAGCTGAGGTGCTGGTATGCTAGGGATAGGTGGCAGAATTGATATCCAGGGGAGCTGTAGAAAAGTTTTTAGAACATTCATCTCTAGTACCCTAAGTGAACTAGATTTAAACTGCAGTTTCAATATGAAAGGTTACTGTGCCCAACTTTGTCTCTTGGAGAAGTTTGTTCCCCCACTTTTCCTTTTTCCAAGATTTAGAGTATGCAGTGATATTTTCAGCAGTACTCCCCTGTACAAGACAGTAAGTCTTCACATCTAAACATTTCTAAAAAAAGGCAAATGATGGATTACGCAGTGGACATTTTCCCATCATACTTTCAAGCTAGCTTCAATAATTCTACAGGCTTGTAACTCTTGGACATGAGATACGAGACTTCAACTGATGACAGCAACAGGCAAAAATTTAGAGGCAGCGTGATTCTTTCAAACAGATGTTTCCCAGACAGACTTGATAACTTCAACTTTCAAGTGACACCTCTTCTTAAAAATCTCTCTAACTGCAAGAAGAAAAGGTACAGTGTCATACAATGTCAGGTGTGAAGCAAAACATGATTCATCTTTAACATTGGATTGTTCCTCATTTACAGCCAGTGTTTTAACAAACAGTATTTTTTCCAATGTCTTTGATTTGACAAAATGTATGGATGTCTCATCTGTCTTCCTTTTTTCCTTTATTGTTTGCCGATCTGACCATTTGCTGGCATCTATGGATTTTCTTTCCTAACATCTCTCTGCATCTAATGTTCTTTACCATTTTCTTCTTTCTTTAGAAGTAAATATCCCCTATCTTGGGGCTTTGACACTATTAAAATTTGCAGTTCAGGCTATATTATGTATGAATAAGATTCTTTTTTATTTATAAGGTTTTTTTAAAAAAGCATAAAATCAATGTTAGCTGTAGTGCAATTCACCTACCTGATACTTCACAGTAAAAATAAAGGAAAGAGTATAAACAGCTAAACTAGAAAAGTGTAACTTTTAACCACTTATTGATTTCTGAAGGCAAGGAACTCTGATCCTACCTGTATATCCAATGTTATGTTGCTGCATGCCACAAATATCCTGTTAGTGGTTGTCGTAGTTTGAGGCCCCTCAAACAGTTCTGCACACCCCCCCCCTTTCTTCCCCAGTCTCGGGGAAATCAGAAGGAGAATCAAAAGAATGCAACTCCCACAGGTTGAGATAAGAACAGTTTACTGACTAAGGTATAACATAAATCA
>JASSUY010039560.1:47671-77696 GCA_032466535.1 Forpus xanthops | reverse complement strand
TCTTCTCCAGGCTGAACAGCCCCAACTCTATCATCCTGTCTTCATAGGGGAGGTGCTCCAGTCCCCTGATCATCCTCATGGCCTTCCTCTGCACTTGTTCCAAGAGTTCCATGTCCTTTTTATGTTGAGGACACCAGAACTGCTCCATTCCTTTACCTCCTTTTGTGTACTTGTCATGTTGTGAACCATGCTCAAATGTGGACAGTATTCAGCATCCAGAATTGGCATTCCCTCCCTCCCTTCTCCCCAAAGGCTAATTTACAAATAGAAGGTACAGGGGAAAAATGAGAGAGCTTTCAGTGGGGTGAAACTGAAATGCTGTGTAAAGATGCTAAGATATTTAATTTTTTTCAGCTGTGTTGAATTTAAAGCAGTTCAATATGAGGGTGTTAGTTTCATTGCCCCAAATTAGGATGGCTTAAGTTCGCTTGGCGATTATAACATGGGGCAATGGAATTTCATGCACCACAGAGCTGATATGCAAAAACCTGATGCTGCAGATCTTCAAAACATGAAGGGGGAGGGACAGAAACAGGTAATCACTCTTATACTCCAGTAGTGAAGGTAGCTGAAGGAAGCATAGAAGCCTGAATTAAAAATAACAGGAGTATTTCATCTCACCTTGGGAAGGTTATAGGAAATGTATTACTTGTGGCTTTCAATTTAAATTATGTCAAAGATAAATAATTTGTTACAGTCACAGTGTCTCAGATCACTATTTCTTTTAGTCACACAGCTTCTTCCAGTTTCACACTAATGGCTCCAGATTAACCTGACCTCTGTCACACTTTGTTTCTTAAAGAAGTTGTGTGACTTCCATTCGTCTTTTACGTAATTTGTCGCATGAATTCCTGTTACTGGTACTGGTTTGACTAAGTGAATGGTTACTACTTGCACTGCAAATAACACTTTTCATTAGAAATAAATAAATGAATAAATAAACATGCTCCTTAGTAGCTGCTGCATGCTCCCATCTGCAAAGGGATTATGTATCATTACACTTGAGGTAATAGAGGAATCATATTCAGAGCTGCAGCAGTGTGTTCTGTGGCTGCCCCTAATGGCTCATAATTGCAAACAGCTTGTAGTGCTATATCTCATTCTAATGCACTTCTAAGTGAAACCTTATTTTTAACTGTAGATGTGATGAACACGCAGAGCAAGACTATCCATACAAATGAGTCTTTCTTGCAAAAAGTTGAAAATGTTATGCTGAAAATTAAACTTTAGGAACATGACTGCAGTTTTTCTTAGAAGCAGCAGCAGCAGAAGTTGACACAGATGAAGATTTGAGACCTCATGTAGGGTCTTGGGTCATTAGGAAAGTAGTAGTGCAGACTAGGGAATGCAAATTAATATATGGGAGAAGAAACAGCATATGGTTAATAATAGGACTACATCTGTAGTAGCATGAACTTGCTTGAATATTGGATTACAGTCTAGTGTTGTCATCAAATTGCAAATTACTGTGTAGCATAATTGATGCAAATAAAATTGTATTTCTAAATTTAGGACTGTTTTCCTGCAGGGAATTCTTGTAGACTTCTTAAATTTTTGTAGGACATGTGAGCAGCTCTAAGAGCACTGGCTTAATCATGGATCTCTGGATGCTCCATGTATTTAATAAAGGTCAGTAAAATAGAGCATAATTCATTGTTTGAGAAGAATCTTAATGTAGATTATTAAAAGTACCATGGGAAAAAATGGATCTGGGTGGCTTTCAAAATTATTTGTAGAAGTCAAGTTGATATCAAATGTTACTATGCTGAAGTGTCTTGAATATGCAAATTACATTAACGTGTGTGTGTGTGTGTGTGTATGTGTTTGTGTGTGTGAATTTAAAACCTTTTTGTTTTAAGCCAGGAATCCTGGGAAAGGAATATTTGACAGTGAAGGGAAAATATTGACAACAATAGTGAAAACTTTCCTAACTTTTCACTTTGTCTGAAAGCTATAGGCTCTTCTTGGCACGTTTTTTTTTCATCAGTAAGTAGTACAGTGCCTTTTTAAATAGCAAGTTGTCCTTCTGAATGTTCTGGTTAAAGTAATTTAATTTTCCATGATTGCTCAGTTCTGTGTAACTCCTAATTGGTGGAATACCCTCCTGAAAATATAGAAAATTTTCTATTCTCTTTGAACAAAAAATCCTGGGATATGTAACTTCAAGTACAGTGGTGTTTACTTCTCATTCAAAGCCTCAATAGCAATAAACAGGGAAAAAAAAAGGGAAGTAGTTTCCATTTATAACATTACATCTAATTTACTTGTGTACAAATACAGCATTTCATGCAAAGAACTTAATAACGGCACTCAGTGTATGTAGTGTTTGATCTCAGCTGAACAGGACTAGACAGGCCTGGCATCACAGAATAGCGATTGAGAACTTTTAGATACAGTGAGGAGCCAGCTGAGCTCTAGAACAGAAGCTGTGTTGTTAAGATTACATAGTTCTCAGTCTTTCTTCATTGCTAGCTGTTGTTGCAGGTTTGCACAGAACTGGAAGCATTCTTTATGCTAAGTGTCCCTTATACATGTATTACAATTAGAAACTCTCCAGTACATGTACTTCTGGTCTGCTATATTTAGCTGCACCTGGACAATAAAGCTTTGATGAGTCTGCTGCTTGCTTTTGGTAAAGAACAGACCTTTTGCCAGGTTCGTAGGAAAACCAAAACACCCTCTGGATTTGTAAAGTATCTGCTTTTTTATTATTTCTGTTTTATTTTAGCTTAGATTGTTAAATTAGACCCATCTTCATGCAAGTCATTTTAAATCCTAACCCTTTAATGTAATGGCTTAACTTTGCCCATTATGAAAAATCACCTGCTTTATGGAGTTCTGTTACCATTTTTCCAGATGTGTAGCAAAGTGAGGATTTGTGCCTGAATAGCACAGGTAATGCTCTGCTGGAAACACATATACCAGCATTGCTCTCAGGTTTATAGTTCCTTGCTCCTTAAAAACTTTGATAAAGCATCTTCCATTTTTTCATCTATGTGAACTAATTTCTGTAGAGAACCACAGCATATAAAAGTTAGTATAACAAAATTCATTTGTAAATCTTACAGAAGGGAAAAGTGAATATTTGCAGGATATTGAGGTGGAATGAATTTTCTCCATTCTTTCATGATTTTATTTACTTGTACCCTTATACCCATATTCTTAGAAGTATAAAGGTGTGGGTGTGTGCCCATATGGCCAGTATCTAATTTGGGCAGTATCAATGTGCAGGGTGGAGAGCGAATGTAAGTAGCTGCCAAGTCCCATTACATCTCTGGGGTTCTTTTGATGGTGGTAGCAAACTAGTTCTTACACTTTTTGTATATATTTTATGTTTAGAAGTTGTCCATTGCAATGGAATTGGCCTTAGCCTCCTCAATCTCAGCTTCAAGTTCCATGATTCTGTTGTCCTTGTTTGGAACTTGTTTGAAATATATGTCTATAATCTGTTTCCATGATGAACTAAGAGGAGAGAGGCTGGTATTTATTACAAGCTGCAACCTTGACGCTGTCCTGCTGTTGTTGGGGTGCAGGGTCTGCTTGTGAGTTTGCTGTGCTGCAAGCTTCTGTGTTTCACATAATGTTTTACTCAATTTTACTATTGCAGCATCGTCCTGGGAACAGTTTTCTCCATTATCAATAAGAATTATTCTTGAAACCTTTTTGTGCAGTTTCTTCTTATGCTTGTGGATGCTTGTGTGCGTACTCTCTCAACATCTCTCCTATTATCCTATTCATACTTTTCATGCTTTTCATACTTAGCCTGATCTGTTGCATGCTTCTTCAGAAGAAAGAAGGTATGCAAATGTGCATGTTCTCTTATTCTGTTCTTAGTTCTTTGTATAGAAATGTGCTGCCTTATTGAGCAGCTAAATATCAGTTGACCATAGAATGTTTTGAGAGAGAGCAAGCTTAGCTTGGGTCCTGCTGTATCTCCTAATCTTTCAGTCCACAGTCTTTATAATATTGAGAACTTCTTTCCAGGTCTGTTATGAGGCATATTTTTACATGGAGTTCTAATAACAGAAGATTACCACAGATTCCAGTGTGGTGAAAATTGTGGTTTTCTTAGACTTAACCTTGGCCAAATAAGGTTACTGTTATCCATTTTCCTTTTGGCTTTAGAGAGACTTTTTTTTTTAGTAACTGTAAGGTTTTCAAGTGTAAGAGAGATAGGTGACATTTGTAAGTGTAGTGGTGCACTGAGGTGTAGAAAGATTAAATTCTGTTGGACCAAAAAAATGTGGCTGGCTGATTACACCTACCTCTTCTTTTGACAGTACACATCTTGACCAGGAGGCAAGCTATCTTCTTGAAATCAATTAACATTTTCAACAGAGGTGTAGTAATGCCATGTTTATGCACAGAAATATGTTACAAGCAATGCCATCTGCAGAGTAAAGCTGACTAGCTGCTGCTTCTGCAGGATCAGATTTCCTGTGACTGTGTGTGAGAATAATTCATCTGTGCGATGCATTATCTCCCCACCCCTCCAAAAAAGAAAAAAAAGAGGTATCAGCTAGTGAAGAATGGTGTTAAGATCTGTACACAAGGTGGTATCTGGTGGAATTACAGCCTGGGCTCTGAACCTGCTCTAATTTTGACTTTCATGCTTCCACTGCTGTAAATGTTGCTGTAGTTGTAAGGAATCAAAACTACTTGGGGAGCAAAAAATAATCAGTAGGAACTTCACTAGCGACCATTAGAAAGACTTAGGAGATGGCAAATAACGTCTGTGTCATGGACTCTACCAGGTTTAGTTTATGTGTGTATATATAAAAATATATAAAATTAGGAAATTCCATTTAGAAACTAGGGGATGTGATGGCTTCTTCATCCAGGTTCCCAAGATTACACAAAATAGAGACTGCAAACCAGATCTCTCAGATACTGTTAGTATCAGTGAAGTGAATCAACAAGATCAGCCTGCCTGTAGTATGTCTCGCTTTCTCTTCAGTATGGTTCTGAATGGAATTGGTAGGTTTTAATTTGTGTTGCTGAAGATTTTCTTTTGTTGCTTGACCAACATCCTTTTGGTTTCAAATGCATATGGCAGGAGTTTAGAACAAGATGATCTTTAAGGTCCCTTCCAACCCAAACCTTCCTGTGATTCTATGTAGAGAGCCATGGACAAGTATACACAAACATACACACACACATTCTTGTTTAGATGATGGGTTACAGCAAGTGGTCTCTTTTGGTTAGTTTTAGAAACTGATACTAGCCCATTCCTTCTGTTGTCTCTTGCAGATTTTTATATGTACTAGCATATAAACACTTTAGCAAGCTGTTATGCAAGTCCTTTTTATTTTCATGAATATGAGAACTGAACATTTGTGCCTCAATATGAAATATAAATGGTAATGATTCTGTTGTTTTATCAGAGTAATCAGCAGACATGTAAAAGTCTTTAATCAAAATCTGTATGAAAACTTTACAGCTGAAGTCTCCTGATTATATTTTCTCAGCTTTCATTCATCTGTTTATCTAAAAATCATGTTTTGGGAACTTTCTGAAAAATTATCCTGGTTACCAAAGCATGTTGTGCTTTTTCCCTAAACACATTTGCATGAAGGAAGGCGATTTTTACCACTTCTGAGCTGTTAAGAAAAAAAAAGTCAATTTTGGTAGCTCGAGGAAACAGTAAGTCCTAGAGTCTTTCAATGGGAGATATGCCTGTTGTGAAAGTATCTACCTAGAAATTAAATTATGAGGTCACAGTTTATTTTTGTAAAGAATAAATCAGTGGAAAGAAAAAAGTAAGGGTAGAATTAGGTCCAGCAATCTTTTGTCCATGGATTTGCTTGGATTTTTGGGTTAGAGTGGGTGAAGAAATAACATTCTATAAGGCTACCTTTATCTTTTTGAAGAGGTGGCAACAGTTGACTGTTTAGATTGGGCTACCTGAATGAAAGATGTGTGAGGAAGACTGATTTATTTATTTATTTATTTATTTATTTATTTATTAAGTGAGGATTTTCACTGACCTTAGTGTAATTAATTATTCCATTGTTAGTGTTTTTTAGTGTAATTAATTATTCCATTGTTAGTGTTCTTTTATATTGCTCATCATACCTAGGGCTTTGTCTGTATATGTTACATTGTAATGTTGCTTAAAGTAAAAAATAAAAAATACATCCAGAATTGTGTTACAATGAAACCAAGTCAAGTTTAGTACAGTCAAATACAAGTGCTTGTCAACAGACTGCTGTTAGAACTATTGCTGTGCTCTGTACCAGCAGAAGGCTTACTGCTGTATCAGTTTACAAAGGACAGAAGGCAACCTTCCTCTGATGAAACTGTTTTTCATATCTGCACCTAGTTTAGATTAACTCCTGTGATGAAAACCCAGGCTCGCTCAGTTTTAGCTTTTGGATTTTTTTTAGTAATCTTAATTTTTTTTTGTATCCCCTTAATGAAATCTGAAGTGATGGTATTATTATTAAATACAAATGAGAAATTTTATGAAGTAAAAAATTTGAAACCTTTACTGCACAGAGAGCCCTAAAGCTCCAGTGGTTACTGTTGGTTTTTTTTTTTTCCCCTGATTCTTTATAAATGAGTCTTTAAAGTGTCTTGGAACAGAGAGAAATATAGCTGTAGGAGATCAATATATAACACACATTCTAAATACATATCTTTCTTATAACAGCTTCTCATGTTAACCTTTTGTGCTGTTACTCAAAGATCTTGTCTGAAACTTCCTCGTGGGAGCTTTGCATAAGGAAAGGAGCTATTTCTTCTAATGTGGCACTGTTTGTAAGTTATTTAAGGCTTTATTGATCCAAGTAGTACCTTCAGTTATACTAGGGAAAGAAAATGCAAACCTTATCGCAGATATATGTACAACTTCATGAAGATAGTCACCAGAGAACATGTTCTCTAATGTGCAGGCTAAAGAAGAAAGATGAGCTTCAGAAATTCTGGTCTTACTGCTATCTATGCCAGATTGCTTTGTGGGATGTGAGAATAGATGCTGCACAGTTACGTTGGCAATGTAGAAGTTCTTACTTCAGTAGCACACTTGGGAAGACTTTATTTGTATTTCTAGCATGCATATTGCAAACACGATCCAGTGGACTGAGCTGTCATTAATTTAGCAACAGAACTTGAAAAATACTGATACAGAGAAGGTAATGTTTCTGAAGTTACTAGTGTTGATAACTGTTTCTGAAATGTACCTTAAAACCACGTGCTTGCATCTAAGTTTGTGCATACGTGACAAAAAAGAATCAAAAAAAAAACCAAAAAACCCAAAACCAGACAGAAGGGTTGCAAAGTGGAGTCACTTGGGTAGAATTAATTTCACCCACTGTTTCAGTGTGTGGGTCTTGCGTAACCGATCTCCCTAGTTTATATAAATTGAGAGAGTCGAACATCCAAAACCAATTCTTACCATCTGGAAATGATTAAAATCATTAACCTTCTGGCTGAATCTTCTCTCCTTGCCCTGCTTTTGCTAGCTGTGGGGAAAGTCTTGACAATGCGCATTGGATATATAGCTCTTAGCTGGCCAAAGCTAAATGAGATGGACTCGATCGTGGGAAATATTTGAGGGTTTCTGTGGATTTATTGTGTTTTTTAAACATATAATATACTTGTCCTCAGTTTAAATTTAGCTTTAGAGATTGCTATTTCTATTTTAGACCTTGAAGAGGTCTTCAGTTTTTCTTTTATGTGCACCAGTAGTTCTAATAAAAGAATGCTACCTTTTCCCCTCAAATAATGCCATCCTTATATATAAAGTTACTTTTCTGCACATAATTTTACAGGCTTCTCAAACCCAAAATTCACCATGTGGATACCCACGCAGTTGTCACACAGCTGTCAGTTTCTAGTATTTGAGATGGTGTAACTAGTAACCTGTTGCCTTCATCCCCCATGCATACCAGCACTCTGTGGAATGAGACTTAAATGTGGTTTTAGTAGGTTTGCAGCTATTTCCGAATTCTTACCATTCCTCTGCTTTCAGTAAAATTAGGTTCCAGTAAAATATAGAGCTCACATTCATTTATTTGTTAAGCTGGTTTTAATACTGAGTCCAGGTACCTTTTCCTAGTTCCCTCTTCCAGTCTATTTTCGGCTTGCATTTGTCTGTCTTCTTTTCCTTGCTGCTTTAGGCTTTTTATTCCTTGACCTTCAGCTCATCATTCTGCCCCCCCCTTTTTTTTTTTTCCCTTCTCCCAACATTTCCAGTGCTTGGGACAATACAGTTGGTGAGATTGACACTATTTTCCTTCTCCTTTTCCCAAGAAATACTCATTTGTCATGTTTGGACAAACTGTTAAGAATTCTGCATATCTTTCTTTTTTTTCTGGCTCAAAAGCTCATGTGCAGTATCTAAAAGTGGGATAATTTAGGTAATCTGATCAGTAGGGGCAAGTTTTGTTAGAATGGTCTTTTTTCAAATCTTCCTTTAACTTCTGTGATGTTTAGCCTTTTTTTTTTCCTTTCTGAAATATAAGAGAAAATACACCAATCTAGTCATGAGACTTTGGATGCTGCAGAAACATCTTGAACTAAGTCTACAAACTCTGTTTCTCAATTTAGCTCCAAAACTGAAATTTGATTTATAGAAATGCTGTTTTTATGAAGACTTCGCTAACATTTCTTCATCATCTACTAGTAGTAACAGAAGTCTCTCTTGTGTGTGGATTCCTTTATTTCCTCATGTATATTGTGCTTCTCAAATTAACTGATTTACCATGCAACTTGTATAGAGGCAGCCCTCCTGTTCTTCTGTCCTCTGCAACAGTGAACAGTAATAGCTGTACGTGTTTGAGGATTGGATTGAATTTTAATCCTTAATGTTATTCTAGGAAGAAAAGAAAAATCTCTAAAAGGAATACAGTTCTGAGTGCTTGGCAAAGCAAAATGGCTGTCGTCTTAAGACATTCTTCTATAGAATGCACTGTCTGTATAATACTAGAGGAAAAAAAAAGCCCGCTTTCTCTGCAAATCTGTATGTAGAAATTTTGAGAAGAAATTAAGGTGTCCACTGAAGCCCATATCAATATTCAGACTGGAAAAAAAAAAAAAAACATAAAAAAACCCCAAACAGCTAAATTGAAAGGGAAGTAGGAAAGAACATTGGTCTGTAGAACATCCATCAGACTGGTAGGGAAAGGGAGAGAACTGAATGTCAGGAAAAATTATCTTGGCTTATTATAATGCTAAAGAATTAAAAAATTGAGGACAAGAAAATAGTACTGACTTGCATTTATAGAGCTTTCTCTGTTATAGGTTTGCCCCAGAATTTTGCTTTCATATGAGCATAATATCAGCAAAAATGTCTCCTGATTCAAGGGAAAAAAAAACCAAACAACTGAAGAGCAAAAAGGTGTCTTTTTTTTAAATGCCATAAAATCCTTAAGGGAAAAACAAAAACAAAAACATTCTTCCATGATAATGTTGTCTATTGGAATATGTAGCCAAAGAGCTAAGGACAGAAAATATAGGTGGAATTTTTCTGTTTAAATTTATCATCCCTTCCCTAGAGCACAGCACAAAAATCTTATCATTAAAGATCTAAAAGAAATGAAAGGGGTGTTTGTGAGCCTTAGTGTCTCTTGAGGAGAAGGGAGATACTGAGAGGAAGTGGGGCAGCACGTTCTTAGGGTTAATGTAGAAATTTATTAAACGTTTCACAGCAGAACCTGTCAACAAGCTGAGACCAGATTACCAAAGGTGCTAGTTGCATTAGGTAACACCTTTTACCTAATAAAATGCATGGGCAAGATGGTGTTGCACTATTTTGCATGAACAAAATTAAAACAAAAAAAAAAAAAAAGCAAAACAAAAAAAAAAAACAAAACACTGAACAAAAAATTTCTCATCTTTGGGATTATAGACAAAACCAACATTGTAGCTTGGGTTTTCTCCCAGATGTGGAAAGCTTATCATTACATTTACTCTCTTTCAAATTAATGTATTAAACCCAAAAATAATGTCAACCATAGCTGTTGCTTCTGTTCCAGAGCAGATCTGAGATGGCTGCTTTGTATCTGAATAGATGATTACCACCTCTCGTGGTTTAATGTCCACTCCAGAATATGGAGGAGTTGTTGCTGCCATTTGTGCATGAGAGGGGGAGTTGAAATTAGGGCAAACCTCATGTATGTCTGCAGCATAAAAATGACAGTAGCTGCTGCTGGTTTTATTGTGGGGTTTGTTTTTTTTTTTTTCTCAGTATCAAGATAGACCATTTTTCTTTTGAAGATGGTGGTAAAGCGAGCAAACTAAGCTTGGGAGATCCTATTCTAGGTTGTGCTCTAAACCAAAAGTGTGCTTAATATTTGTAATTGTTAAAATTGAATTTATGCTGGGGCTTTATGTTGGATGGATACAGGTACTTTAGGAAAGACGAGCTCAAGAGACAAGCTCAAGTGGGGTGAGGTTTCCCTTTGTGTGAAGGATTGTCTCAGGCTATGGAGATCCTTTCTGGGATGGATGACGGTGTAGTCAAGCCTGTGGTTCAGAATCTGAGGTGAAACCAGAAAATGTGGAATTGTGCCAGGATTTTGTTGCTACTTGATCCCTATGTTTAGGCTGCTCAATTGTGTCTGGAGTGTCTGATCAACTTAGAGCTCCAGCTCTGTTTGTTGTAGTAGAAGCTTGAAGACAGAACTCACATGTAGGTATTTCAATTTACATGTCTTACTGTCAAAACTGAATGGCACTTGAAGAGTTTCAGCCTCAGGAACCTGCTTTACAAGTTTCCTTTGGTTTATAGTAGGTCTTGTTTTGCAGATTAAAGACCATTCCTGTCATACTGTTAATGAGAAAAATGACAAAAGATTTAAATGTGAAGGTACCAGATTAAAAAAAAAAAAAAATTGTAACATTTGCAAAAGTAAAGATTTCAAAATAAAAGCTGATGAACTTTAGAAGTTTAGCTGATCACACTGAAACAATTTTGACACTCAAAGTTGGAATAATAACACTGAAGACATTGGCACTGATGCATGTATTGAAAAACAAACAAACCAAAGAGTATTTTCCAGTTAAGTTTTACCAAGTCTTGAGTTACAAGATGCCAAGTGAAGGAACATTTCATTAGTGATAACAAAGAATTAAGAAATACAGTGTAATTGTAAATGTCTTGCTGACCTCTGCATTCATGGAGTTAGAAATATCTTAAAGGAAGCCCGAAAGTTAGTACAGGTTGTCTTCATACGTTTTCCACTCTATCACTTATACTCCAAAGATCTCGATTGTGCTGTAAGAAGTTATTTAATAATGCTGATATCTGCTAAAAAGTTATTTAATAACGCTGGTATCTGCCCAATGAAGTGTTATGGTATTTATAAATAGCTTTATTTTGATTCCACAAATTCTAACAATTTCCAGTATTAGCAGAGAAAAAAATCAAATAAAACTGGAAAAGGACTGAGGTCTGAAATTGTAATTACTGTTATTGACATTTCCGTATCAGAGAAAAATTGTAACCATTTACTGAATTTGGGTACAGTTTTACATCTAGTGTTGGATTAAACAATACTGCCAAATGGTAAAATTATATAGATCAGTGCTACAAGGGGATGCAATAAAGGCCAGATTACAAAAAAAAAAAAAAAAAAAAAAAACAAAACCAAAAAGCTACAATACTACTAGTTTACCATGAAAGGCCAGAATAGCTGTATTTATAGTATCTAAAAGCTGCTTTTTATTCCAGATCTTTTTCATTACACTATTGTATGAATTCTTTGGGAATAGAAATTTACTTTCTTGCTTGGAAAGAATTGTGAATAAAAACAAAAAATCCATTTTGAGCAATGAAAGCTTCAATGCTAACCACTATCATCAGCCTAGCAGTTGATAGAAAATACTGAAAGGGTTCAGTTCCTTCAAGTGTTCTTTTCAGGGTGGTGTTTTAGGGTTGCAAGACTGTTTGAATGCTAATGTTATAACTTTAGGTTAAAGATATGCTAATTCATTGTTTATGAAGAGCTAGCATTCAGCATAATGCTCAAGAGGAGGCTGGGAGAATTTGCACAGAACTAGCTTCAGACTAGAGAGATAAGCCCCACCCCAGCCTTACTTGAGAGTCTAGGAAAGTCGTTTCCTCCCATCTATGCAGAGGTGACTGAGAGCACCTTAACTTTAGTCCTGCTCTGTATCACTCCATGTGCCTCTGCCAATCTTAAATGAAAGTGCAAGGCTGAGATTAGTCTTTGCAATTTATGTGGAAAATAGAAGGGAAAAAAATAAAAACCAAAAACATAAATTGATAGATTTCAAGTTTTTGAAGACTATAAGATATATATGTTGTAATGCACTCCTCAGGATTCGGGTATGCCTCCTAATACCTGCTCAAAGCAGAATTGGCTGCAGCAGGTTACTCCGGGGACGGGGACACTGAAGGTTGGTTGAGAGGTGCCTTCCAGCCCCAACTGTCCTGCAAGCCTGTAAACTGACTGCAGTATGAAGAGCTTCTGTTGCCAGCAGAGGGGGGACCCTTTGGTCCCTCTCAAGCCTGCTACAGGGGCTGGGGCAGTTCACAGGAGGGCCCCAGTCTGTGAGCCTGGAACAAATGGGCCACTTGTATGGCTTACAGATTTATCCCACGGTTGGGTGAGAAATGCTTGCTGTTTATGATTCGCTTAAATTACACTTGATTTATACCAGACAAGTGAAACTTGTCATGCAAACATTTACTTGTAACATCTGAACAGATAACACAATTGTTGGAAGGGTTTATGAAGGACAAAGAAATCAGAGAAGCTGTCTCAGACTGCTTGCATTTTTTTAAAAAGTCCCTTTCCATTGTTGCACACACTTACTGGTTGTTTCCTGACAAACTGGTAGCTAAAGGTTTCAGACTTTTCTTACCCTTTTTTCCCCAGTGGAATAGCTAAACCTTTATAGCTGTTCCTCCTCAGAAATCTTCTAGTGGATCCAGAGTGGTTTAGGCTTTCTGTAGTCCTCCTCTTGTTCTTCCTCAACTAAGAAACAGTGTAGCCATCTTCTTTAAAAGGGTATGTGAAGTCTATAAATCTATTAAGCGTCTTCTGCTCTTTGCTGGTTAGTAAATAACAGTGTGCTTTCGAGAGACAGGAAATTGATTTGTTGTGATTCATTCTGGATGCTTCTTCTCAAGTAAACTAACAGGTATGTGTTGGAAAAATTCTAATCCATTTTCCAGTAAACAGAGGCATTGTGATAGCTCAGACATACTTTTCTGTTAGTATTTACCAGAGGCTCTATCTCTTCCTAAAAATAACTAAGACTTCTGGATTAGGAAGCAATTTCCTGAAAGTTCTGCTATGTTAAGAGTGATATTTCATAGATAACCAAGAGTGAGATTTAACTGAAAAATAGGAGATTTTCGATTTTCTCAAGGGAGAAATACTGGATTAAAACAGAGAAATGCCTCTTGATGGAAGTTTCCTGATGTATTTTAGGTGTACAAGAATACACATTGCTATGACTTATACTTTCCAATGTCAAACTCTTTGAAAAAAGAAATCCGTTGTCTTGCACATCTTTTTTCTACAGAGAATATTCTAAGATACTTGCCTATATTTTGAAAGTAATGCTACAAAATCGCCAGCTCCTAATATTAGAAGTCTTGAGAAGACAGGAAGCTGTCTTCTTATCTGTTAGTACTGTTCAAAGGTAGCAGTGTTTTAAGGCAGAATGCAAATGGACTCAGGACCGCATCTGGACGATATCTTAAGGATCTGATTTATATGAAGGTAATGATGCCTGTTACCTTGCGGAACCTGCATTGCAAGGTAGCTTGACATAAGTTTACAGTCTTATCTAATGGCATATGTTACATTTATACTTTAGCGTAGATTGATACATTAATCAATACTGACTGAAGCATTAATTTTTTTCTGTTCTTAGTTTGAGAGTAACTTTGAAAAATGAATTTACTTGTTTTTAAAAAAAATCATTTTAAGCCACTCATGGAAAATAAATGCTTTGCTATTTCATAATGGTTTTATGGGCTTCTGTTGCCTCACTGATGATTGCTTAATGTTCTGTGATTTTTGTTACAATTAATATTATTGAAAGATTGATTCTAAACGCTTATATGTTGAGGAACATAATAATGCTTATCCAAGTTGAAGAAAAACGACTACTTTGTTCAGAAAAGTCACTAGTCATAGGATATGTTTGACTGAATTTTGTTGGGTTTTTTCTTAGTTTGTTTTTTTTGTTTTTTTGTTTTTTTTTTATGTGGCAAACCAGGTTTGTGGATGTAATTATGGTTTGGTGAGGTTTAAATCACAATTTCTTGCTTGCTTCTAAATTATTTTTATAAAATGTAAATATTACCTATAAGTAAAGAATATGAGTGATTTAATATTTCCTAGCAGACTTTAAGTATGCATTTTATCTTTAGGCCTTGTAGCCTCATACTTGTACAGACAGAAAACATGAGTCAGTCACAGAACACACCAGATCATATCTTAGTGTGACACTTAATGTATCAGCATAAAACCCTGATGTAATGCACTAGATATGGCTTGAGCAGCACCACATGAGTTAAAGCAGCCACATGCTGCTTGACCATGGGACATGCTCAGTATTGACTATTATCGTCTCTGCTCATGTTCGTTGATCTTTATAAACACTACTCTTTTGGTTGCTTAAAAAAAACCACACTTGAGAAATTCCTGTAATCATATGGTGAGGCAGTAAATTATAGCTGAATCATGTTACATTCTGAAGGGCATAATCCTATCTGTTTTTCAAGAATCTTTTTATGTACCTATGCTTTATGTAATTTTTTCCTTGATATGCAAAAGAATTAAGGAAAAACAGTCCGAACAGAAACCTTTGAAGCAAAATAGACACAAACATTTGAAGAGTTTTTTTTTTTTTGTCACATGATATTTTCAAGAGCATCATATAGTTCGGCAGGATGTGATTTGCTTTCTAGGAAAGAGTGGTTATACTTCTGAGGTCTTGAGTTGTTCTGAGAAGTGCCTTTGTCCTTTAATATTTCCATCATTAACATCAAGGATCTTTCTAGAAAACAATCGAGATGCATTACTACTCTAGAAAAGCACTGTTATGTCATATGTATTATATAGGCATAATGGAAAAATAGGGGACCTCTTTCCTTTAAAAGGATAAAATGAAATGCTGTCAAATCAGGGAACTCTTCTAGTGTGATACTGCTGATGGGAAATAGCAGGTGCTACAATCTTGTGAGGAAACTTGGGAGAGAAATCTCTGGGTGGCTAGCAGAAGAGCTGTAAGAACTGCCCAGATCCCAAATGGATACCCACCTCTCATTTGTGGCTAAGTAGACAGACAGTAAATAGCATGTTTTCTCCAGATGCAATTCCCATGCATATTTTGAGGTAAAGGACTGAGATCTAACATGAAGTCATTCCCATCTCAAAGACTGCAGATACGCTTTTTCTCTGAACGAGTATCTCCTTTGTCCTCTCTCTATATATATTTATATATAAAACAAATAGAAGAGACATGGATTAAGATTTTTTTTATTTACCCTTATTAAATGGTATTAACAGGTTTGTACAAGGAGAAGAGAGATATTTTGCCCCATTTTAGATGTACGTAATGATGGAATCTAAATAATCAGTTTGTGTATATCCTTTTACACAAAGTTTTTTCAGTAACATCTGTTGTATACTTCACTGTAAGGCAGTGTTTTTCCTATAGTTTTATAACATAAAATGTTTATAACATATGTGCTCAATAAGCAGAGGTAATACCAATGCTAAGAGAGAATTGACTTGTGCTTTTGCAAATTTGCCATTGCCTCAGCATATAAAGTGAAACACTGAGACCAGAATTTTTTAGTAGAACAAGATAATGAGATGCTTAGTAATAAATGTACATCATGATATAAGCTAGTCGTAAGAAGTCGTAGAGATCAGAAAGGATATTCTGTGTTCCATAAACAGCACAGAATATTTAGTATTTCTAGAGCTTTTTTCTTTCCCTGGTGTTCATTGAGGTCTCAAACATTCAACCAACTAGTAACATCATATCCACTATGATGTTACATTAACTGGGTATAAAAACTTTCCATGCTTGCAGTTGGATACTGAGCTATTGTCTTAGGAGGTTTCCACAGTCAGACTGAACATTATTTCCAGTAATGTCCTGTTTCAGAGAGGGTTTTTTTGTCTTAAACTTTTTGGAAAAAAAAGCTGTTTTAGAGAATGATTGTTCTATTTTGGAGAATGACCGTTCTATTTTGGAGACTTGCAGTTTGGCCTGGTTTAGAAGAGCAAGAACCAGGTCCATGAAAGACCTCAGATCTCCAGGAGGACTTTCAGTAAACAAAGTCTAAATTTGATTAGTGAAGAACCTTTCAGGTTCTCACAGGTGTGTGAATTTTCACTGTTGAATTCCCTCAGTGCTCACAGCTCTGCTTTTCTTTTTGTGTCTGTTTGTGTCCATCTTCTCAGGGCTTAGAAATGTGATGTCTGTTGCTTTTCATGTCAGTACTTGTTAGAAACTTCAGGTTTGGCCTGAACCAAGGACATGTGCACAGTCTCCTTGTGTCCATTTTAGCCTTGGCTTCACTGCTTCACTAGTAGCTCGTGCCTAGAGAATAACATTTAGATAGGATGAGGTCCTCTGAGTAAACCTAGACAAGAATGTCCCTCGCTAAGGAGAAACAAAGTGTTACTACTGCAACTCGTCAAAACACCTATTGTCGAGACTCATTTTTGGTGGTGTCTCACTTTGTGTAATTTGAATATATTATTTGTTGTTTTTTTGTTTGTTTGGTTTTTTGTTTGTTTGATTTTTTTTAAGATATGGAATTCATCATGTATAAATTCTTGGTTGCTTAATTATGACACCATTAATTATTTTAATGAGGAAATGCAAATGAGCTGTTTGGGTAACCTTTTCTTCCATATGTGTGTTGGTAAAGTCTTTCTGTTCCTATTCTTCATAGAGGCATTTGTGCTTTAAATACTGCATTCATTCAAAATTCTATAGGACATTTGATAGCATATCTTATATAAGTCTTTCCAAGGCTGTGACCCAGGAGATTTTAAAACTTAATTTCCAAACCCATCACATTCACTGTACACACCAGGGACAGCAGCATATGGCAGAGAAGCCACGTGGACTGCATTTCTTGAATGGTGCAGAATTGCTGTCTGTTTGAGGCAACAGCTGTTAACTGCTACATTTATTGCAATGTACTTAGCCATTACTTTGAGATTGAAAATACAGCCTTTGGGTGGTTGCGGAAACATCTACAGATTTTTCTTTTTCTTCATGTGAAATAAGAATGTAAAGCTAATGGACAAATTTGGCTCACCTGCAAAGTGGTATATGCACACTGTCTAAACATAGGCATATTACAGTTAGCAGAGGCTTTTGAGGGGAATTGCAGTGTTCCTTTTCTGAAAAACCTTTTGAAAGCTTAATTAGCCAAAGCACCTAACACTAGGTACCAGAAGTCAAATCAGCTAAATTTACTATCCTCTTAGCACTGCTCTTTCATACTGCTAGTAACTATTGCTATTTTTACTATAGTTAGAGTTAATAATTATAACAGTAACTTAGTAGTAACAATATCATGGAATTGTAGAATGGTTTGAGTTGGAAGGGACCTTATGGTCCACCCAGTTCCGCCTTTCTGCAGTGAGCAGGCACACCTTCCACTTGACCAGGTTGATCAAAGCCCAGTCCAGCCCATCCTAGAATGCTTCCAGGGATGAAGCATCTGTAACTTCCCTGGGCAATCTGTGCCAAGACCTTACAGCCTTCATAGTAAAAAATTTTTTTCCTAATATCTAAGTCTACCTTCTTTCAGCATAAAGACATTACCCCTTGTCCTACCACTTATGTAAGAAGTCCCTCCCCAGATTTCTTATAAGCCTCCTTTAGGTACTGGGCTGCTCCAAGGTCTACCTGGAATCTTCTGTTCTCCAGGCTAAACAACCTCAGGTCTTTTGGCCTGCCTTCATAGCAGAAGTGCTCCAGAACTTGGACCATCCTTGTGGCTTCCTCTGGACCTGCTGAAGCAGGTCTATTATCTATCCCTCTTGTGCTGGGGGCCTCAGAGCTGAAGGCAGTACTCCAGGTAAGGTCTCACAAGAGCAGGGCAGAGGGGGAGAATCTCATCCCTTGACCTGCTGGTCACACTGCTGTTGATGCAGCCCAGGATATGGTTGGCATTCTGGGCTGTAAATGCACACTACTGGCTCATGTTGAGCTTCTCATCAACACTCTCAAGTCCTTCTCCACAGGGTTACTCTCAACCCATTCTCTGCCCAGCCTGTGTTGGCATTGACCCAACCTTGAGCTTTTACTGTAATTAGTAAAATAGTCTGTTCAGTTTAATTCAGACCATTCAGTTTGTAAGCTTCCTGAAACAAAAATCTGTAGGAACTATATTTGACATAAAAGGTATAGACAAGCCTTTCAGAATCAGTCTGAACCCAAATATCATATTATCTCCTCAGTTCTGATATCCCTTTCATTGCTGTTCTGTAAATTGGTTGAGCAAAGGGTAATGCTTTGAGCTTTGTATTATCTCAGCTGAATTTATGCAACCTACCAGCCTTCAGATTAGACCAGTGTGTGTGATAGGTAGGTTTTGGAGGCAGAAAAACAACATAATACATTTAAGTTCTTCTCATAGGTGTTACAAGTGATGATCAAAGGATTTTTTTTAAATGTGCAAACTGCACACACACATATATATTCTTACATTTGTTTGCAAACTCATTTTTATTGATTATATTTTTAATTCATAGTAGTATTGACTTTCATTTAAAGGCCTTAAAAGGCATCATTCAATATCTGCTTTCCAAGGCTTTCCAAATGCTTTGATTTTAGATGGGATCAGGTATTTCATGTGTTACGATGATTTGAAATAAAAAATGGAGTAAATTATTCTGTTATTCAATACTTGGTTACACACATCTTCAGATGTTCCAGAAAAGCTTCACTTTTTTATTTCTGTTCTGCAATCCAGACATTGTATGCTAGTAATAGTGGGATATTGTTGGTTGGAGGGGTTTTTAACTGTGATGTTTGGAACAGGTGTGTAAGCCTGATCCAGCTTGACAAGTAACTCAGGTATCTGACTGCCTGCCTGCTCACACACCCTTACTTTGTGACCTTAAAGCTTCTTCCCCACCATGTAACTAGAATTCAGGTGCTGCATCATTGTATGAACAGACCTACACTAGTTATGTCATGTTGGCTACATTTTGGCCATGTGTTAACTGTATTTCTGCTCACAAAAGAAAAAAAATGTGACCTATGGTGATGAGGTTTGGTGAGAATGGAGAATACTAGAGGAATGCAAAGGCAAGCAGGTATTTTGAAGTCATCACCTGTGACCATGTAGTAAGTAGTGATTAACAATTTCAAACACGGTTAGTGATTCTGGATTTGGATAGGCTTCCCTTAAGACAGCAACATTTTTATTTTACTTTTTTTTTTAAGAAGGCACAGAGAATTTGCTTTCCTAAAATCATGTTCTTTGTGGATATTTGAACTTTGAAACCCCAAAAGTTTTTGGCAACCAAAATTAGAGGTCTCATTGTAAGCATTAGTCACATGCTAGTACAGTACTTTCATTTCAGCTCATAGAGATGAGCGCCCACATTCATACTTTGGTCAGATGAAGTGTTGTCCATTGTCAGTATTTCAGAATAACTAAGCAACAAGAGTCAGAGGAACAACTCTTCTGAAAAATTAATTGCTGTCTGCTACAAGGCATTTAAATAAGATTTTTTTTTTGTTTTTACTTTGTTTTCTTCACACTGGGATTCCTAATTGTGGTATATCTGCAACGTGTGGTTTTGCGTTGCATTTGGCCTGATCACTGAGGTATTTGCCAGATTTTTAATTAATTTTTTTTAACATTGTGAAACTTCTCTGGGCATATTTTTTTTTTTTTTTTTTTTAATTTTCTTTTGTCAGATGCTCAAGGAAAAGAAAACAAACAAGAGAAAACAGCAGATCATACTCATTATTCTTTCTTTGCTTTTGTTTTACAGGAGACGCATGAAATTGTGGCTATCAAGAAATTCAAAGACAGTGAAGGTAACCTTTTCTGCTCCCTCATCCTTCATGAAGATAACTACACTGTTAATATCTCTGCAGTTAAAATAAGAAGTCTCATATATCAAGACATGATTTAAAGATGATAATGATTTATTAGTTCTGTGACTATTCAAGGCACTTGATCCTTCATACCTGCTTAGGGACTGCATTATACACTCCAACTAGATAACTACCTTTCTTTCTTGGTCAGTCTGTCTTATTATGGCTGAGATTGCAATGTCATACACAGTAGTAAGATCTACCACTTGGAGAGTGGATGTGATCAGAAAATGGCAAATAACCCTTGTAGTGGGGCTTGCACAGTCGTTGGGCTTTATGACTCTTCCTCTATGGGAAGGGACCAAAGTCGAAGGGGTAAATGGAGGAGACTAAGAGAAGTCACTGAGAAGTTCAGTGGTATGAATTGGAATAAGGGAGCTCTCAGGAATCTGTGAGAGGATTTAAGGGAACTAGGTGGCAAGGCAGAAGCTCTGTCCTGCCTTCAGCAGATTGCACTTCTCACAGGAAGCTTCCTCTTTGCTCCCTCACAGCAGCTCCTGTAAACCCTTCAGTACTGCTGAGTTTGCTGAGAGTAGGGAAGAGCCATCTCCTGCGAGGCTTACTGTTGCTGGCAAAGTGGATGGCACAAAGCAAGACGCATAGAAATTGTTTCAGGGCTGCACACACTTATTCCTCAGTAGCAGTAATTAACTCAGAGATTTGTATAAGGCAATACTGGCTCTCTGACCTGAGCATGTTAAAGGACAGTAAATCCTAGTATCTTATCATAGGCAAAATTGGCAATCAACCATGAAAGCAACTGCGTACCTTGCATATAGCAGAAGTTAATCCTGATCCCTAATGGCCTAGCAAAAACAGAAGGAGAAGCCAAGTATGAAGTAATAAGAGAATTCACCCCAGTCTGAGGCAATGCAGCTGTGATTTGCCATATACCAAGGCTTTAGCTGAAAGCTAGTGATGTGGTTTAAGGAAACAGCAGCCACTTTATTTTAGCAAGCCTTTCTCTCTCCTTATTGTTATAGGATTGCTGTTGGCCATGGAGGTGTGGTCCGTTACAGGGACTCTAAATTTCAGTCAGACACAGCAAAGTCTGATTTGTACCTGTTGATTTATGCAATGCAAACTATGCTTTGCAGCTGATTTTGCCAGATGCTTGGGATGAAATTTTTAGCTCCGCTATTCAGAAATCTTTTTTAAATCCCTGCCAAAGAGTATAGATGTTAAATTAATTGTGGTGACCATTCTCACCAGCTCATGAGAGTACTTCAGAATTGCTTTTTGGAACTCGATATGGCCGTTCAGTATAGATCCTAGGCAGTGAATCTTAATATTAAGCCCTAAAAAGGATTATGTTATTAGCCTGTCTACCAAAAAATGAAAATAAAAAATGTAGCATTGCCATTAGGTCTGGCTTTCCAAGAGTATTACTTAATACCAATTAATACGACTGATGAATGCTTTTCAGAGTTGTAGGTAGTTGTTTACAAGTTTCTGGAAATATGATAGTTCTTTTGATGGATTTGATTCAGCCAGTTTTACATCTGTCTTGTCAATACAGTAGTTGATTAGAAATCTGAATATAACGTAATTGTTTCTATTGCCATTTTTGTGTCACTGAATTGTTGCTGCTGTCTGACGTATGCATGCTAAATGGACTGGAAAGAGTGTCTCTAGTTATAGATGAAATTATGTAATCAGGCTGATGCAAGCCAACACCAAGCACTCAGTCTTAAAATGAAATTATTTAGATTGTGCTAAATTGCATATTTTTTAATCAAAACATTGTGATGGTAGTATTTTGTTTTCTTTCCCCCCTGCTACATGTCACTTTTTTTTCTCACTCTTCTGGTGATGTTTATATGCATTTGTATGGGCTGTGTTATTCTCTCTTCCCTGCAAACCTGGTTTTGCATTCTGCTTGCTTGGAAAAACAATTCCTGTCCCTTGTTTCTTCTTCCTCTGTCTCTGTCTTTGTGGTCCCTGACCTGTAAATATTATTTCACTTTGAATTTATGCAGTCATATTCTATTTAATATCCCTCTGTTGTGGATAACAGATCTAAGAGATTAAGAAGCCTGCTTCTACATGTGTATGGGCAAATTCACTGAATTAATGGATTTCATTTTGTGAAAATAAAATGTAATATAATCTAGTTTACTTGATATTTTATTGTTGGTATCCTTTAGAGCCCAGTAAGTTTAGGGCCTTTGATAATAGGCAGTGCATGAAGCTTTAAATAAGCCACTCCTCTTGAACAGCGTTTGGACAACTAGATTGTTAAAGCAATAGTTAAATTTCTTGACTCTTCAGAATCAGATTCAAGGTTTTTTTTGAGTCAATACTTGCTCTACTGCCCTCTGTGGCTGCTACAGTGGCTTGCACTGCTTAATTTTCATTGAAAGCCTCATGAGGAAACTTTCAGGACTTAAAATCTGTGCCTTGATCTTAAAATTTCTCATGGCTTTTAGAGAAAGATTTTCAGAATCAAATAGATTTCTTTGACATTATTCAAATATGAGCTTTACATTCCAATGTTTCTGCTGAGTACATATTAACCTTGCTAGTGCTTAATGTGTGTGGCATGTTTGTGCGGTGGAAGATGCATCTGTACACATACATGGATATTTTTTGAAGCATATTAGTGAAAAAGATAAAAATCAAATTATTTGTTTCTTACAACATTTTCTGCCACTGAAAGCCTCAAATGTAGAGATGGGAAGTCTGTGAGAGTTGCATAATGACAGCTCAGTCACCAGTTACCTCTCTTCCAGTGCAGAAGCATCCAAACAGCAGAATCCATACTAGAAAATCAGCCTTTTTCTCTGTAGCATCTAGAAACAGAACTGGGATTCAAAATGAAGTTTTGTAACACTTGTTACTTGGGATTTTGTTTTGTTTTTTAGTAATTTTTACTGTGTCACTTTTACTTTGCACTCTAGAAAATGAAGAAGTCAAAGAAACCACTTTACGAGAGCTTAAAATGCTTCGCACTTTGAAGCAGGAGAACATAGTGGAGCTGAAGGAAGCCTTCAGAAGAAGAGGAAAATTATACTTAGTTTTTGAATATGTGGAAAAAGTGAGTTGGGCTTTACTATCCTTGCCACAGTTATATTGTCAGTTTGCTGGAAAAGTCTTTAAAATTACTTTTTACTTTTAAAAATTAATCCAATCTGTAAAAGGAACAGCAGAAACTTTAATACAGTCTAAATTGTTGCAATTAGACATTTATGTGAGAAAGTGACACTGATGACTATTGTTTTCACTTCATATGTTCATATAAAAAGAAGTTCTTGCATGTATGAAAGCAAACATATTCAAATTATGTAGAGTGAAATATGTATCACATGAAAAAAAAATACCTATCCAAACTGTTTAGTCCTGTTTAATTGTAAAGCTGATTAACTGTCCTGCGTTATGTTGTATAATGAATCTTGATGTAGCCTTTCAAAGCAAGATTGTAGACTTTTGACCTTGGAATTGTATTTCAACTTTCTCTACCTTTCCCCGTTAAAAATAGGATTTGTGTATGTAATTCTGTAACAAGGCCACTATCAATAGTTGCTTAGAGGGATTTGGCAAAGATCACTGTCATTATCTCCAATCCTGACCTTATTTGAAGCAATTCCAAAATTTCCTTTGATTGGCCTACTACTGCCAAGCACCCTGGTCTGTTTCCAGGGAGAAACAACCTAGAACAGATTGGTGTGTTGTTTGTTGTTGTTTTTTTTTGTTTGTCGCTGTTTTTTTGGTGGGGTTTGGTGGGGTTTTTTGCACCTTCTGTGATGAAGGCAGGCCTTTCCTTTGTATCCTAACCATTTAGCATTTCTTCATGGAAAGAAACAGACAATATTAAGGCACACACAGTAAAAATAAGCACAAACTTAAATATATGGGTGTCTGTATCTTTCACAAGATATTGCTCCCTTGAAATTTCATCTAATATCTGCCAGTACGATGTTTCAGTTTAGCTGAGTGCTAGTCCTCTTCAGTCAATTCTTTCTTGTTTAAAGATTCCTCACCCTAAATACTGTGTCTCCTTTATGTAATTGTCAATTTATTATGTTATAGAACTTTATTGCATAATGTGAAGTGACCAGTATTAGCCCACAGTTTGCCTGAAATCAGTTTTGTTTTTCACCAGCAGCTCAGCACCTTCTGATTTGGTGGATCATAGCTCTAACATTCAAAACTTGGCTTGTTTCACCCATGTTCCTTGTAACTGTTCCAGACACGTGGAACATCTTTGATTACACACCAATTTAGTACATACATTTAATTTTCTATTATAGTTGACTTGTCTAAGCTGTCCATAGCAGTGGGTTGGAAGAGTAGCATGAGTGAAAGACATTTAATTGTTCTGATAAAAAGTTTACTTCAAATATAGTTAATATTGTTAAGAACACCAGGCTGCAATATCTTAACGTTATTTTCATCAGAATAAAATAATATAAAGGTGGAAATCATGTATTGTCTCTGCCTAATGTAATTTCTGTGTTAATGGTTACATTTGTTTTCAGTTAAACACTGCCATCCATGAACATTTTTCATTTTCAGATATATTAAGTAGTTTCTTTGAAGACCTAGATGATTTCTGTATTTTTGGATAAGGGGAGAGTAGGAGGGATTAAATAAAATGTGCTATAGTAAGCTAATTTTTATTTTAACTGGTGACGAGCACCTTATGTCCTTTAGGGAATCTTAGCTCTGCAAAACTCAAATCCAGATTACTTAAATTCACCTTTACTCTAATCTCCTTTATTCATCATCTCCTTAGTTAATGTCTTTGTATAGGATTATGTCTTGCTGTGTTGATGCTACTAGTTTGGTTCCTATTTGTAGCACTAACTTCTTGACTTATTTATCCAGATCCACAGGCTTTATGTGGACAAGAGTCTAACTAAAATGAATGTGATTCCTAAACAGAACTTTATTTTACTCAGATCTGAAGTGTATTTCTAAGGAAACTTTTACTCAAGCACATGTTCCAGTATTTATTCATATATTTTAAAACTTAGAGGTGGTTTTACTTTTTGGGGTTTTGTTTTGTTTTTTTGTTTTTTTTCCAAATATTTTAAGTCTTCATTTGTTTTGTCATATATGTGTGTCTATTAAAATATTTTGCAAGAGAAACCTCAAAAGAATGTATTCTACAGCTCAAGAAAATGTTTGTCAAAGACAAGGTACATATATTTTAAATGAAAAATCTACAGATGCTCAAATCCATAATTAAATGAGTTGTGTACGGCAACATAACCCAAATCCGTATCTCTATTTCACTGTGCAGTAAATAAGATTTTTCTCTCTTCAAGTGGGCTGCTGCTGCTTGTAATTCTTTCAGGATTCAGAGTGCAAAATACCCTGTACTTATAATTGTGCAAAATTGGAGACATTTGCTAACATAATGGGAATCTAAGTTTCCTTTTTCAAGGAGGAAATTTGTTACTATAAGCAATCAATTTATTATTTCCCTAGGTGTATCCGTAAAACAGTGAATATGGCCATAGTTACTGTAGTGCAAATATGTCTAAGATTAGTTTCTCTGTTGCATAGCTACAGGATACGCCCTAGGTTGCTGTTTTTGCACCGATGAGACATGTTTTGTATCTGTTACTTCATTTTCACTAAAAGGCTTGTCTTGCTTTAACTATAGCCATTCACTTGCAGGCATGGTTTGTGATTAATCATGGCTCCCTTAAAGCAGTAAACTAGCTTAACAATGAAGAAAACAGTGTGTTAAAGCACCATTGGATATTTACAAATTTCTGTGCTCTACTAAAATTTTCATATAACCACACTGACCTCATGGTTCTGTTTGAGCAAATTTTTTTGTGAGAAAGAGCGTTTTTTAGAACTTCTAACGTAAGTGGACCTCTAAGGACTTGTGTTATAGTTGTGGTTCACCTTTAAGGATTATTACCTTCGCAAGTGCTTTCTCTAAAATGAGATCAGGTAGTGGTATGATTATGATTAAAATACACTCCTTTAGTGTGTAACTATTGATTTTTGCACAGACAGCCTCAATGGCCTAAGTACATAGCATCAAAATGCTGAAAGTGTGTTATCTTCTAGCAACTAGAGTAGCAACTTCATATTAAATAATGTGTGTTTTAAACATTTAGAATATGCTTGAATTGCTAGAAGAAATGCCAAATGGAGTTCCACCAGAAAAAGTGAAAAGCTATATCTACCAGCTAATTAAAGCAATTCATTGGTGCCATAAGAATGATATTGTTCATAGAGGTAAGTGTATAGTTCTCTGCATGGGAATAAGCCCTGGGTAGGAACTTGCTTTATGAAGGGAAAGACATTACAGCTTGAAGTAATTTGCATTTGACAAGAATATAAGCAATTGCTTTATATCAACAGAAAAAAAAAAAAAGCAAGCTGTAAATTTGGCTGGCTCTTAAGTCTGTTGCATGACTTCAGATCATTTTAAAACTCAGTTCTTCTACATGTAAAGCTTGCTGTCCAGTCTTTAGGATATGGTATAAATGTTTTAACCTATGCGCAGTGAAGCAAAACTGCAGTACAGGCATTATCAAAGGAAAAGTATTTTTTTTTAAACATTTCATGATGCTTAGTCATTTCACTTTTGAATGTGATAGAAGAATATTCAGAGGAAAATAACCCAAAACATAAAGCTTGGTTCACCCTGTGTTTTACTTCTTAAGGCAGTTCCTCCCAGTTCTCGTGAGTTTAGCTCTGTATATTTACTTTCTACTGTAAGCTTCAAGCACTTAGAGTGTACATATCTTGATGTGTGACTTTATCTAGTTTTATGTGGTTTATTTAATAAAATTGTGTTTTGCTTTGTGGCCCTCCAAAAGTAATATTTCTAATTCATGTTTCCAGTAAGTTAAATTTCCCATACAATATGCTATTTGTATTTAAGACTGATCATGCATAAGCAAGAGTCTGAAAATGTTTTGTAAAATATACTTAGAAAAATACAGCATAAATGGATACCATGATATCAATATAGGAATAAAAAAAATGGCTTTAAAGCTAGACAACGTGGCTTTGTAAACAACAGATGAGAGATGATCAAGAAGATCATCATAACTGAAAATGCTGAGCACGACACGTGTTTTATTGGTTAAGTGGGTAATTAAATGTCAGTTCTTTGTAGTATTTTGCAATATGCAATATTCTGTATATTGGTTTGCTGCCCAGAGGTATCCATAAGCACCTTTTATCTTCCGATATTTTGTTGGGAAACACTTAAAAAGACTTCAAAAGGCAGAAAATTAATTCTGCGTGTTCACAAACTGAATAGCTGGGAACTGTTTCAGCAGTTGCTCTTATAATGCTTCATTTATGATTGCTCGAATAACTCTAAATACATTATAATGAAATAATATTTGTTGACAAAGTTAAAATTAAGAAGAGAAGTTAATGGCTTTTTTTTTTCTTTTTTGTCCCACTCTGATACTCCAGATATCAAGCCAGAGAATCTGTTAATAAGCCACAATGATGTGCTGAAGCTGTGTGACTTTGGTAAGTTCAATAGATACTTACTTCTTAACCTCTTTAAAGAAAATCTCTTGCAGTGGAGTTTCGCCTTATCCTCATGGGAGTTCTACAATATGTGCAGTTTAAAACCCTTTTAGTGGTCAGATTTGGTAGATTCTTCAGGTTGGTAGCTAGTTCATTAATTCAAAAGACCTATGGGCTTAATTTTCATGCCCTGTTAAATATCTGTATTAAAATGTAGATAGAAATGCTGCATTTTTCTTTTCTTAAATTTAGCAATGCTTTTACTAGCAGTGTTTTTGGCACCCAGCTGAAAAAAACTCAGATGACAAGCTGATTAGGGGGCTACCAAAACTGTAGGTGTATCTGTTCTGTGTATTTAAAGATCATTTTTCCTTGCTTAGTAAAGATACAATAAATTTACTAGTCTTATTTGTTTTTTGAACCACTGGTTTTCAAGGACTGTTATGTGTGTAGTTTTAGGTCAAATTTTGTGGTTACACTAATGAAAGAATATCATGTCTGAATACGATTAATGGATGAATGGTTGGAGGTTAGAGTCAGAGTTGTATATGTGATGTTAACTCTGATGTTTCCTGACCTATAAGTACCTGTTTAATATCAGCTTCACTGCTTTGAAGAATCAGTGCACAAGCACAAGGCAAGCTGTGCCCATGTGAATAATCCCCAGAAGACAACAGAGCAGCGTGTATGCTATTCCAACAATCTATTTTTATTCTGAATACTACATAAACACAGAACAAAGTATTTTTCCTCTGAAAAGCTTACAGTTTGGCTTGGTAAATAAAAACCCAATTCCATAGTGCTACCCAAGGACACTTTTCATGAGAGCGATTTGTAAGTTGTTATTTCAAACCTCTGCAATTTTGAATGAAAAGAGGAACTGCAAAAAAAAAAATAAGATTGAAACAGGTTTTTTAGGAACACAAAAAAGGCATTTATCCTTCACAGTGCTGCTTTTTTCTTTTAATCCTAAAGGCATTTTTGCTTAAGCATTCTGAAACAATAAACATTCTAGGAAAAGCCTTAGAAGATTTTGTCCGTGTGAGTACTTTGAATTAAGGGCAATTTATTCTGCATTTTAAGGAACTTCACAGCTCTGACAGAACATCAGGGTAGGGTGTGTGGTGCCCTCAGTACCTTTGCCTTTTTGGTGCCTTTGTCTTTTTGGTGCCTTTGTCTTTTTGGTGCCTTTGTCTTTTTGGTGCCTTTGTCTTTTTGGTAGCAACAGACCTCCTGTCTGCAGAGCTGTGGCCACCCCCCAACACCCCTGGCAGCTCTATGCCCAGGCTACCCTGGCACCATTGCACAGAGCAGGTGGGCAGGATTTTTCTCTTACCCTACACTCATTTTCAAGGCCTTGCCCTCCTGCAAAGGAAACCCCTCTGAGGTTGGCAAATCAAGGCTCTCCCACTGGGGCTGGTGTAGCATACACTTTGCACCCTCTCCACGCTAGCTTTGGCTGGTTAGGGAGCACAGGACTCAATCACTGTCTTTCACAGAGTTTAACAACCAATCAGCAGGCAACACCTGCCCTTTACCAGTGTCTGCTCCAGTCAGGGCTAACGGCATCACAGGCAACAACACCCAGTGAGGTCCTGATGGGAACTGTTCACTCTCAGCTCCTTCCCTGTCCTTAGGGAAAAGCCTTCCCCGGCCTTCCCCCTCCCTCCCTCAAGTAACATTCACCATTAAAGTTGGTATATACCATCAGCTAACAGATCTTTGCATGTGAACTCATGTCAACATCCTCTGGGGAACGGTATTACAGGAATACATAAAGCTGAACAAATGGTACAGTTGCTTTTTGGACATCAGTTTTATCACCTAGATGATGTGAATTCTACTAGCAATGACATTTGTGGCCCATTGCTTTGCTCACTGTATGCTCCACTCGTATTTTCCTTCTGCTGTTGGAAAATACATGTAATCACAATGTAATCATGGTGCTCAGCACAGTCTCAGGGAAAGAAGACTAAATTGTGGGAATGTCTGTTTTTCTTACTGTTTATGTGTGTTAGTGTGAATTTTGATCAATATTTTAGATTTAGTTGAATTTAAATTTTCACGTAACTCTTATAATTTGGAATCAGTCTTAATTTTTTAGTCTTATGGCTAATGCTAGTAGCCAATGACATTGCTAGTAGCTTAAGCTATCACTGTAAAATGTCCGTCAGAACAATATTAGCCACAAGTGTTTCCTGAACATGTACAGATTAGGAGACAAGAATTCGCCTTATAAAATGTCAGTGTACCTAACTTAATTCTTATTTTGGAACACAGGTACTTGCCACATGCAGTGCCACATTCTTTATATGATGTCGTGGTTTGAGGCTCTAAAACAGTTCTGCTCACTCACTCCCCCCTCTTTCTTCCCCCGTCCTGGGGGATGGGGAGGAGAATCAAAAGAATGCAACTCCGTAACTAAGGTATAACATAAATCACTACTGCTACCACCAATAATAATACAAGAGAAAATACAAGGAAAAAGAATGCA
>JASSUY010039560.1:0-47571 GCA_032466535.1 Forpus xanthops | reverse complement strand
CTCAGAAAGTCCTTGGCCAGCCTAAACACTCCAAGCCATAACTATAAACACTGGTGTTATCAGCACTGTTCCCAAACCAAAAAATCCAAAACACAGTGCTACACCAGCTACTGCTTAAAGGGGAAAAATTACTACTGCTGCTGAACCCATGACATATGACAGTATATGCAAAGAGGTTTATGCATATATGTGTATATAGAAGTAATTAGAAGTTTCTGAATGGAAAAGTTCATGAATTTTTAACAAGATAGTTCTTCATAATCTTTGTGCCATGTGTTCTGTACATATCGTGCTAGATAAAAATGAGATTGAATGTGGTGCTTGCCAGGACACATGTTGTGTGGGTGTCCTTTCTGCCAATAGGAGGGGAAAAAAAGAGAACAGTACAAAATGCCGATTACAGCAGATGCATCTGACTATTGGGAATAGGGTTTCTGATTAATGTGCTTGCTGTTTCAACACCAGGGTTTCAGAATTACTTGTTTTCGCAATCTCTTAATCTCTGCACTATGTGTAAGCATAGAAATTTTGAAACCCAGGACTGGAAAAGACCTCAAGAAAATCTCTAGTTCTTCCACCTACTCAAATCAAGGATTAAGCATGCCTGTGTCATTCTTGACAGGTTTTCACTTAGCTTTCTCTTGAAATTCAGAATAATGGTGGTTACCTGCTGTTTCTAAGCATCTATTAGAAACCATAGAATTGTTAGTGTTGGAAAGGACCTTAAGCTCATCTAGTTCCAACCTCCCTGCCGTGGGCAGGGGCACCTCACCCTAGACCATGTCAACCAAAGGCTCTGCGCAACCTGGCCTTGAACACTGCCAAGGATGGAGCATTTACCACTTCCTTTGGCAACTTGTTCCAGTGCCTCACCCCTCTCACAGTAAAGAATTTCTTCCTTATATCCAGTGTAAACTTCCCCTATTTAAGTTTGAACCCATTACCCCTTGTGCTATCATTACAGTCCATAATAAAAAGTCCCTCCCCAGCATCCCTGTAGGCCCCCTTCAGATACTGGAAGGCTGCTATGAGGTCTCCATGCAGCCTTCTCTTCTCCAGGCTCAACAGCCTCAGCTTCCTCAGCCTCTTCATACAGAAGGTGCTCCAATCCCCAATCATCTCATGGCCCTCTTCTGGACTTGTTCCAACAGTTCCATGTCCTTTTTATGTTGAGTATATTAAAGTACTAACATGTCATTAATGTTAGAATGTTTTACTTTATGTCTAATTTAAATTTGCCTTATTTTCTCTGTAAGAAATTCAGTCTTCTTTTTTCCTTACATCTTTTTTCTTGACATCTCTCTTACTGTGGTCTGAGCTGTTTAAAGTCCATCCTTGAAAATTCTTATTTTACTTGTTCTCTCTTTGTGCATTGTGATATATTTGCAAGTGCTATTGCTTTCATACTTGCTCTCTCCCAAATCATCTTTTGTCTTGATCTTTCAATCTGTTCCTTCTCACTGTTTAGAGTTGGGTCTAATCTTCTCCCTAATTACCTTCTCTTATTTTGTATCAAAAAATTGTTCCTGATATCTCAGCACAATTCGGAAGAAGAAACAACAACCGAACTCCACCACAAGAAAAAAATGTCCTTAGGAAGTATTATGCTTTTTTGAATTATTCTGTCCATCACCTTTAAGCATGGTGTCATAGAGTCAGTGTAGTAGTGAATCCATAGAATGGTTTCTTACATCACCCAACAAAGAAGCCCATGGCAGTTATATTCCTTTCTCTCTTGCCCCATCAAATCCATGCTGTTCATAGCCTGTAAAATTGAGGGCTGATTTTTCAAACTGTGTTAGCTGCTGGTGGTTTCTGGACATAGTAGCTCCTGAGCTCAAGATTCCAATAAACTAGCTTGGATTGAGGAGGATGCATCCTTGACTTGTTGATTTTTCTGGGACACATGAGGTCATGGACTTCCAGACTCATGCGTTACATTAGCACATGAGTTTACTTGTATCGTGTCACACCTTTCCTTATTTCCTACCCCCTTTCAGTTTGAGGCTTCCCACTGTGCGTTTTGGCAGTCCCAGTTCTTCAGTGTAGCACTTGGTTATCTTCCCTCTCTTCTTTAAACATATGAATGAAAGATGTTTCACTGACAAGATTAATCAGATAGGTCACGTAATTTGAAACAGAAACAGGGCTGCCTAACCAGTTCTACATATAGTAATGTTTAGAAATTTACTCAATCTCAGTGTTACAAGTAATAAAAAATACCTCTACAGCTTTTCTCCAGCAGCATCAGTAATGTTCATTAGACTTTATGGGAACAAAACAGAATTATTTTTATTTTGGGGCAACTTTGAAATGTCTGTTCCTCATCATACATGCCTTTTAGTTTAATGAACTCTTGAAGATAGAGCTATCTTGACAGAAACCACAGTTGTAACCTATGCCATTAACGAATTTATCATTGTTTTCTCGAATCTATAATAATAACAATAATGGCTGGGCTCCCTCACACAAAGCTGCCAAATGAGATACACTTTCAGGAGTAAAATAAAAAATTAAAATTGCAACCAAAGTTGTGAAGGAAAAGAGATTTTGGCAGCTTCTGCATAAGAACTCAGATACAAAGAAAAAATGAATTTTGCATTGAAGAAGCACTTACTGAATCTGAAAATTAAATTTTGCCATATACCTTTGCAACACTTGGAATTTTTATTCTTTCTTCATCACTCATGCAATGAGGGAAAGACTCATAGGGATTTTGACTGAAAGGAATTTTGGACCAAGTTCTAATGCCCTGTCTGAACTACAGGTCATTCAGTCTCACCCTCAGGGTGAGATTGTAATAGTTAGGATCTGTGACTGGAAGAGCATTGTTTCTAATGTTATGAATTCTGCAAGCAGCATCTCAGTCACAGTTAGTTGCAATAGTTCAGTAACTTGCATGACGTACTGACAGGTGACTTTTATTGATCTGTTTTGATTATGCAAAGCACTGTAAGTAACAGCAAAACTCCATAGACTTCTGAGGAGAGTACGCAAATAAAGCAGTCATTGAAGTAAACATGCTCACTTTCACTGTTTTGCTAATAAAAGCTTGCAATTCTGTAGACAAGCAATTGTTGCAGAAATTGTTCTACACTAGGAGTTGTAAACAATTCACTTCTATGTAAATAGGTGTGATTGGTTAAATGCTGAAATCTTTGGTACTAAGCATGTTGTATTTAAAAGAGGATATGATCTTTCACGCTGTTTCATTGACAGGCTTTGCTCGTAATCTCTCTGAAGGAAGCAATGCTAACTATACAGAATATGTGGCTACCAGATGGTACCGCTCACCTGAACTCTTGCTCGGGTAAGTACAATTTGTCAAACTACGATGATAAATCTTGACTGATTCTTTGTATTACTTTTTTCAAGCACCTTTTCTAAGATTTACCCTGTTGAGAGCTGTTGTTGATTTAAAGTGAATATTTCAAGAGGCTTTCAGATTTTCATTCATTTTTTTCCATTTCCAGTAAGACAGCATGAGTCATTGACATGTTGATGTCTTGAGCTGAGCAGTGATTACCTGATGAAAATATGAAGCTGGATTATAACAGTTATATTTCAGAATCCTGCCTGCCCGCCCATTCCCTTCATAAGAGGTTTCCACAGTAGTCCTGTAGCTTAAGATATTCCATGAGCCTTATGATAGACGTCACATAGCAATGGTAATGCACCTTTCACCACACTACACTCCTCTTCATTCTTTCAGTCAAAACTGTAATTTGGTTTTCATTTCCAGTTACCCTTCACCAGCACTGCTGAAGTGCTGGTAAAGGCTCAGAAGGATGATGCTAGCTTTTTACTAGCCAGGAAGAATTTATTGAGGAACATCTTAAGGAAGAAGCAAAGGGAACAGATTTAGCATAGGATTTCTCACCTCCAACTCTTGGTGCTGTCTTATTCCAGAAATAGGCAAACCAGCTGTAACTGAAAAATATCTTAAAACAGAGGTTGAGTTGTGGGATTACGAGTTTCAAAAAGAGAGTTGATGAGATATGGTTTCAGTTCAACCTTCCAGTCTTTATTCTTTTTATATGCTTTTTCTTTCACATGAGAAGGATTCTCCAGTCATTCTGCTCAAAACCTAAACATCCAACAGAGATTCTTGGAATAAGTTTAATGTTTATGAATTTTTTTTACAAATTCAACAAGCAAGAACTCAATCATACAGAAAAGAAGTTGCATCAATCTGTAGTAGAAACAATGAACAACCACAAGTATGTAATGCATTACCTGTTGTACGGTTGAGGTAGGCAGCTACACAAACTTGCTGAGGAACAGAATCACAGAGTGAAAATTATGAACTGTCGTAGACTCATAGAATAGTTAGAGTTGGAAAGGACTTTAAGATTATCTAGTTCCAATCCCCCTGCCGTGGGTGGGGATGCCTCACCCTGGACCATGTTGCCAAAGGCTCTGCCCAACCTGGCCTTGAACACTGCCAGGAATGAAGCATTTACCACTTCTTTGGGCACCCTTGCAGTGCCGCACCACCTTTACAGTAAAGAACTTCTTTCTTATATCTAACCTGAACTTCCTCTGTGTAAGTTTAAACGCATTCCCCCTTGTCTTATCACTGCAGTCTCTGATTAAGTGCCCTTCTTCGGCTATTCTCTATTTCTTCAATGTTTGTGACTTTAGAATGAATGTTACCGTAGTCTACAACTCTCTTCACAGAAACTTCCATTCTCTACATTCCGATTTTGTCCTACATGTCTTACAAACCATCTTCAAGTCCATAGTCTCTCCTGACTAGAGTATCCATGTTACTTCTTCTTCTGTTAGGTACCTTAATTGCTGACCTAGCATCTTTTGTTATTACCAGTTTAAAAAATGAGGTACCATCGTCCTTACCACAAAACATTGCTTGTGCACACACAGACTACACATCAGAATTCCTCCCCAAACCCCGTCCTGTGATTTTGCTCCAAAACAAAAATTACATATTTTATGATGCCTTCACTGCTTCCTCACCTGTGTTTTTTAAGGAATAGTTTTCAGGGACATTCTATTTTCTTTCTGATTAAAATTTTCACTGTGTGAATGCTGCGACAAAGATTTCATATCATTTCTGTTCTCCCAGTGGCCAAACCCAGATATATATCCACCTGTTAAGCACAGTGGCAAAAGAGATATAATGCAGAAATAGAGCAGAGTCATTAACCCCTTGGAGAGCAGAGTAGAATGGTAGTTTAACTGGGAGTGGTAACTTCTTCACAGTCAGAAAGTCTATTCTTGTAAGATTTTTCACAAAGGTAGCCAGATCCCTTGTGATACTTGAGAATTCTGCTCCTGCCATCTCAAGCAGTGATACAGCAGGCAATCCATGGCAGAAACAGAGGGCTTGGCATTTGAGGTAGTTTCTTTAATATCAAAGTCTTATTTTTCTGTGCTGTAAGGAAGCAGGCTATGGGAAATATGGCCTGTAAATTGAAACAGCTCAGTAATAAGGCAGTATCAGTTGGTGAAAGACATTGTTTGTTCACTTACAGAGCCCCTTATGGAAAGGCTGTGGATATGTGGTCTGTAGGCTGTATCCTGGGAGAGCTAAGTGACGGGCAACCCTTGTTTCCTGGTGAGAGTGAGATTGACCAGCTCTTTACCATTCAGAAGGTGCTAGGCCCACTGCCAGCTGAGCAGATGAAGCTCTTCTATAGCAACCCACGCTTCCATGGCTTGAGGGTAAGAGAAAGCTTTGTTCTTTTTTTTTTATTTTTTTATTTACTCACACAGTATTTGCAGTATTGTCGTTCTTGCTGTGAAGGTTCTTTTCATTTACATTGTGCATTTTGTATTACATGTGTTTCTGTGGAAGTATAGGATGTTTAGACTATAAGGCATTCATAATTTGAAGTCAAATTCTGATCACACCAGTACTGAGTTTATAAATGTGTTATTTGTACTGCTTAAAGTTGAATAAAAATTTTTCTTTCATTTCTTTTACTTTTTTGACATGCAAGGTATCATTTATACCCAGCTTAGCATTACCTTGCAAGGTTTACAGTGTGAAATTTAGTAGTATACCTCTGTTAGTTCTAGCTGTGGAAAATCCATGCCTGCTATCTTCAGGCTACTGTGTTGGAATAATCTAAGCCATAGATGCTGCTGTCATGGCAGAAGAGCATTTTGCCTTTTGACTTATAGTCCTGGAGAGTTGATGTAAGCCACGTGAAAAAGCTCTTCCTAGTGTTAGCATTGTTCCCCTTTCAGGGATTTGCTAATAACATGTAATGACAGACACACTAGTGTGAAGAAGCTACTCAAGCTGGTATGTGCAGTATGGCAAAATCCCAGAAGCAATATGCATAAGTAATGGCTGTAATCTTTAACAATACCTGGTTAGTGATTGTGCTTATGTTTCCTTATAACTCAGTTTTGGTTGGCATTTTTTATTTGTGAATGTTGCTTAGAAAGGTGAATCTCTGATCTTGACAAATGGTCTAATATCATTAATATAAAAAAATTATAAAAAGGCATAGAAAGGTTTTAGAAGACCTAATCTGTGCTAAAGACTCAAGGTTTGAGTTTTACCCTGTAAAAGAGAAAATTTAGAGAATGATAACAGGAAAGAGAGGGGACCTGGTTGTCTTAAAGTGTCTTAAAAGTTGTCATTGGGTTTAGCTGCTGATGATAAAATAAATATTTTGAGGTAAGGTGTAAAATAATTATTTTAGTTATTATGATAGCTAATTCCTAAGAGTTTTTGTTGAAGTTTGTAGACTTCCATTGGTGAAGGGTTTTAAACAGTTATTAGATGAGCATTTCTTGCAAATTTCTATTTATATTTGATCCTGTCTAGAACAGTGGGCTGGATAGGATTTCCTGTAAAAAATATATAACCGCTTGTCAGGAAAGCAATGCTTTAAAAGTTGTAAGCAAAACAAATTACTGCTTCTTCGACCGTTTTACAGCAGGTTTTGTTTTTCAATGTAATCTAATTTGCATAAATGCTCTGTAATGTCTTAGGATGAGATTGAAGTATCTTTGTTTTGTAGCTTTAAAACACAGTAATTCAAGAAGAGAGCATAGACTTAATGTGATTATCAGAGAGTTGAGAGTTACAAGTCTCTGCTCTTATCCTGGATCAGTGTTTTTTTACATGCCCTCAAATGTGTTGCTGCCTTTTTAGCTCCATCTGTAAAGTCAGAATACTAGTGATGGTGACAGTGACATATGCCTTCTAATGGAGAGTATTTTTTAGACACATAAGTAAAATGTGAATAATGGTTTAAAGATGAAAATACTGAAAAAAATTGTTTCTGAATGTGATATTTAATAGTTAAATCATGGGATTCATGCTATAAGACAACCTTAAAAGTACATTTTTCTGAATGTAGCATAGTGTTTAATCGCAGAAGATTTTCTGTGGCATATTAGAAAGAAAGTAAGCTGTGATCATGCAAATTGTTATTTACAAGCTGGATCTGGCACTGGATATTCACAAGATTGAAGCTAGCCATGCTGTGGAATTGTTTATCCATATGTTTAGGTTTTGTGAATTTCTACATTACCGTAGTTGTGAGTACCACCATACTATAGCGTGGGATTTTTAAAATCCTAATACAACACTCCAGCATCACATGCACATGTATACAGATGTACATTTACAAACTTTCTGTCTTTCCTGCTCATTTCCTCAAAGAATATATACATATGTGCACAGTTTTTGTCAGTTCTAAGGTTTCGGGAATATTATAATCTCTTTTCAGTCCTTCTGAGGAAGAAATACCCGTGGAATGTTGAATGCCTAAGGAAATAAAATAATACGGGATCATAAAGTACCAATAGGCTCATGCCTTTATGGAATGTGAGTGATAATGTAGGGCTGTAAATATTGTTCTACAAATAAATTGTAGATTTATAAGCTGGAAAATCTGAACAATTCCAGTGAATAGCCATCTCTGATTACTGCTTTTCATGGCTTTGGCACATTTTCATGTTTCCTTGATCATTCCAGATGTAAAATCTTCTTTATGATAGTTATTCTACATGAAAACAAGTATGTTTTGCCATTTGGTTCATGTAAATAGTGGAGAAAGCATGAAAGCCATGATTCACCTGAATTGATACCCAAGATGAGCACAGTAGACTAGGACTTAAAAATTCTCAATCATTAGTAAGCCATTTCAGAAGAAAGCAGAGTAAAAAGAAAATTATAGGGACTTCTAGAGAATTGTAGAGACTATTTAGGAACAAAAATATTTAAACTAATGTTCTCTCATTTTCCTTCAAAGCTCACATAATGTAATTTATGAAAAATAATGCTAATACAACAAATGGGCAGCAATTCATAGTGATCTAACACGTGTATATAGTTCACATGCAATGCAGTTTGCTTCCAAATAAAATGCATTTTTGGCAATGAGTGTTAATTCTGAGTTGCTCTTTAATGCATAGGTTTGATGGTAGTATTTAATCTGAGGAAGGTGATCCTGTAAATACCAGTAAGCCTTAGATGTGAGAGCTGAAAAATGCAAAAGCGAAAGTAAAGGAATGAAAGCCTTCAATACTTCCTGCTCATTGGCATTTTTAGATGAAACATATAGTTCTCATCTGTTTTAATACCATAGCAAACACTCATGTAAAAATTTTACGTTCATCTTTGTTGATGTTTTGTTGCTGTTGTTGTTTATCTCAATCACTGACTTGAATTTTAATGCTTTCTTGTATTTTCAGCGATTTTTAATCATTACTCGGTATTTTACGTGGGTATATTTTATGTATGACTTGAGTCCGTTTGAACATAATAATGGCTTTCACGTACCTGTAGACAAGAACACTATGTGCTTCCTATTGTCAATATTCTTGCTTTAATGTCTTAGCTTAAGGTGACTTTTTAGGAAATACTTAGAATGTGGATGGGATCAAGCCAGGTTGCAACTGAAACACTTACATAGTATTAGGCAAATTCCACAACTCTCTGAACTGCTAACAAAGCATATGGATCTCAGTTGCATAGCTGTGGATAAATGGTGATTAATGCAGTAGACTGGCTGATTGTTGGTTTGGTTTGTCTTTTTTCCAGCCTTCTCTGCTGTTCAAATGCATATTTCTCTGAAATCAGCATAAGTTAGATCCATGAGGGGTTTTATGCCTCTGTTGGAAATCCAGCCCTAATTTCTAATTCTGAAAACACTGGCATGTATGTTTAGGTTTTAAATTGTAACTTACAGCACTGAAATGAGTTTATCTATTTGTTTGTTGTCACTCCAGTGCAGTCAAGAAATAGATCTTTATCTGTTTCTTTTCAACACATTGTTATAGCAGTGAAATAGCAACTTTCATTTGATAAGAAGAAAAAAATCTTTGTTTTACTTTTGCCTTGCTAAAAAGCAGGCAAAAAAAAATTAAAATCTGTGCTTTATTTTTATTTCCTTCAAATCATTCGTGCCTCTCCTTTTCTTCTTTCTTAGACAGGGTTAGTTTCAAATACTGCCTTCATCAGGTTTTGTCAACTCTAGTTGACAAAAGATGCCTTCCAGCAGTGTGTGCTACTTCTCATGGTGTTGCCAATTCTTACTGCAGCACAACCACAGGAGTAATCCTGAGTATTAAACCTTTGGGGTTTTGATGTTTTTCACTAAAACCATGACGGAAATGTCTGTTAGTTGTTAGCATTTATTTAATACTTTATTTGCTCTCTCAAATTATCTCAAAGCTATTTCTAATCTTTTCCAAGTATGTATTACTTAGGTAATTTCTGAGTCTAACCTCCCACCTTTTGTTAATCATAATGCCACAAGCACGTTTATAAAACTAAATTGATTATTTCTTATTGGAGAGAAGTTCCTTGACTGCCCTGCTAATCAAGAATACTTTCTTTGTATGCACAAATGCATGTTATACATGAGCAGTTATTTGTTTTCATTATAATGCTATTTTATTGTTTCGTGATTCAGTAACTTTTTCAGCACCGATGATTCCCATTAATTACATGCCTTGATTCATTATGTGGTTTCTGGGTTTGAAATGCTATATTCATGTATACCTTGTTTACGTTGCCAGTATATTTATGCTATATTATTTTTACAGTTTCCAGCAGTCAATCATCCACAGTCTTTAGAGAGAAGATACTTGGGAATTTTAAGTGGTGTATTGCTTGATCTTATGAAGGTAGGAAAATGTGTTTTATTTTCTGTCTGTAATATGTAGGGAAAGATGTGACTTTCTATATTTGTTTCCCACTATAATACATCTTAAACATACTTGCAAGCTTCCTTTGAGATACCATTGTTTGTAGCAAGGCTTGATGTTTCCTAGGAATAAGGAAGAAACACCCCTTGCAAATGCCAGGAGAGTGTTCAAGTTGGACTGATTTGGTAAGCAATATATAATACAGAAAAAAAAATCACCATCATTTGCAGCAGTATGCATTCACGCTAACATACATTCAGATGCACAGGTCACCTTAGTAATGCTGGAGTATGAGCTCTCAACCAGTAAAAAATGTAAGTAAATCTACAGAGTATTTAGGCTAACCTGAGATGTTCGTTTGCTGTTGGAATAGCATGAGAATGTGGACAATTGTCAAAGACAAAATTGAAGCACAGTATTTTTTTTTAATCTAAACCCTTAATCTGCTTTCTGTCCCTCACCTCTACACAGTATGTATACTGTTACTCTTCAGTCCTGTTTTGGAGCAAGTCAGCTAATTACCCATGTTCAAACTAGGACATGGTCCTGAGGGAGTTTCTTACAAGGGATTAGGGTAAACTGGCTCCCCTCAAAACGGCCAAACATTGTAAAGCATAGTGCTGTGTATTTGCGCCATGTTTCTGGGCATGCAACATGTATTATTGGTTTTATTATTATACTATAAGAACATCACATGGTAAGCTGCAGGACAACCCTTACATTACTGCATTACAGTAAGCTGAAAAAAGAAGTTATAATGCCAAAAATTAGGTTTAGAATCACAGGGGGAACCACCTAAGAATTAAAGGCAATCTGGGACAAGTATGAAGTGTAGCTATGGTTAACCAATTCTAAATTAAATGGATGATCCCAAGCCCATCTGTGCCAGTTGTCTTGGAAACCAAAGGTCAGCTGCTTTGGGGTATACTTGTGTATTTACTTGCTTTTAGCAGTACTGATGCTGCCAGCAGAAATACACCAAATTTGTTCTACTCTTTTCTACAACACAACTGGTTCAAATCGCTTTCATTTAATCTCCCTGCCTCGTGAAAAATGTCAGCATAGCTTTTATCTTGGTTTCATGGAGTCTGCAAAATTGGGTACCTCAAAACCTGCTGGGTTTGATATTATACATTCTCTTCTATTTTATAATTCACAGAAACTTTTTTCTGGCATCATGATTAGCTGTAGCTCAAGCTGTAGTAGCAGATATTGCAGAACAGCAATTTCAACATCATTCTTCAGACAACCGCTACACATGCTGGTGTGGGGTTTATTTTAATTTTATCCTAATTTTTATGTTATCTCAGTGTCTTCTGGGTTCTTTTGGTGTGATTTAAAAGTTACAAAGTTGTGAAATGAAGCACTGGAATTTTAGGGAAGCAAGTTTTCTGTCCATATTTCTCTCTTTGAGGTGGGAAAGGTCAGGGATTCTGTACAGGGAATACTTTGTGTTTGACCTACATTTCCTACTTCAGGACTTGGAACATTTAAAAGAATAAGCAAAAGACTACAAGGAACTGAAGAGACTTGTGGTTAAGTTGCATGCTACAAATGCTGCAAATACTTTGCTATATGTCTGTCTCTTCTCCAGACACTGGACAGTCTGGCATATGTCCACGCTTGGTGTGTTTCTCATCATCTGCATTCCCAGAGATACCTCAGATCTGATTACTAGATTATTCAATAACCTACACTTCAATTTATGCCAGCTAAAGTAATGAGTTATTGATGTGTCTCTGTTTAGAGAGCATTTCTGAGCTAGATTAATGAAGAGGCACCCATCTAGCCCTGTTGGTTTCTTACTCCTTTCCTTCCCTCTTCTTCACAAATCATGCTGTTTTTCAAGTATGTATTATGGGGTTAGGAGCATGTGATGACTTGGGCAAAAAGGCATTGAGTATTTCAGTCTTCTTTTATATCATGTGTCATCCAGTTGTCTCCCCTTTTCAGCCACAGCCATGCATTTACCCTGAGTAGTTAATTACTAGAATATTTGTAGAACCCCTTCTTTCTACCCTTGATGTTCATCATTTGCCTTAGCTCCAGCTGGACTTGGGCCTTTGAAAGTGGCCTAACCTTTGTGCTAACACAGTGCTTTTATAGCACTCTCCTTTGTATCTTGTCCTTGATTCTAGTTCTAATACACTCCCGTTTTGCATTTTTGTTCTGTAAGAAACTCTGTGTTTAGCCAGCCTGACCTTAATGCAAATTTTTGAGATCTTCTGTACAGTTAGATGCTTTGTTACTGAACTCTCAAAAATTGTCTTCAAAAATCAAGTGGCTTTCTTGCATACCTTTGATCTAATGGCAATTTTTCAAGAGATTTTGCACAGTAATTTCTTATAGGAGATGAAGTTTGCTATCCTGGGTCCCATCCCTGGTGCTTCTCCTCCCATCCTTCCTTTGACTCCTAACTAATCGTCTCATGGTCATTACAGACTGTCTTCTCTGATTTGTCACTAATACTTTACTGTTGGTGAGCAGCAGGCAAGTAGAATGAAGTTTTACCCTTGGCTGATTTGCTTCTCTAGCAGTTGCACTAGGAAATTGCTACCAAGATAGTTTAGAAATCTTGGTCTGTAGTCACTGATCACTAATAATTGTAGTGATAGTCACCAAGGAGGAAAGAGGAGTTAATCATTCAGTACAGTTTGCCTCTTGAGAAAGGAAGATGCTGCATACTGTATGTCCAGACTATGCAGGCATGTAGCTTGCTACTTGCTTTATTTCCTGAGCATTTTTCATTTTGAAGTGCCTAGATCCTGTGAAGGGAAAGCCAGTTTGTGGTCAGGTAGCTGAATACAGTGTTAATGCATATACAGATATGCATAGCATGTGTGTATACACATGCACATATACACAGTGTTGTTCTGTAGTCGATGTATATAACCCTTAAAAAATAGCTGCTCTTTTTACTTAATAGCCATTCAGACTTTCATCCTTGCTGACAGTAGTGCATGTTCAAATATTCCAAGATGTTTTGTATTGCCCTGTTCTTGTAAGAAACATTTCAGGCTTCTCAGAATACTGTTATACCAGGTGTACTTGAAACCTAGGAGTAAAAACAACTCTTACATTTGTATTTTTTTTTAAAAATACTAACTTTAAAGGATTGTTTTTGTTTAGATGAGAATGTTACCATATGCTTGTTCTATTTATTAAGCCTGTTTCATTGTAGCAGTTTGTTAGCAATAAGTTAAATCTTTTTCATTCTAAAAAACATTTGCGCAAGGTATATCCCAAAACATATGTTTAAAATAGATATGATTAAAACGTGTAGGTATGTACATAAAACATTTTAAATTTTTAGCTAGTTTTGTATTTTAAACATTTTAAGCACATATGTATGCATACGTATATTCATTATATACATATATATGTTTCATTATAAGCAAGGCTGAGAGCTTCCATCTCTTAAGTAGAACACAGGGTAATTTTAAGTGTTTATCTTGTAGCCTATGTAGTTTAATGCAGCATGAAATTATTTTAGCAGTTGCTTCTAATCACAGAAACTCTGTAGATTAAAAAACTATCCCAATAATGTTCTGAATTTTGTTGTATTTTTCGCTGATGCAAATACAGATAATAACATTTAAATTTTGGGATTTGTTTTCCAAAGAACTTACTGAAGTTAGATCCAGCGGACAGATATTTGACAGAACAATGTTTGAACCATCCTTCATTTCAAACCCAAAGACTCTTGGATCGCGGTGGGAGCTCACCTTCACGGTCAGCTAAAAGAAAACCTTATGCAGACAGCAACACATTATCTAACAGGTAAACGTTGGCATGTCACCGTCATCACTGACATGTGGTCTGCCAGTGAGTTATCATGCTTACATAAAAACCACAATCTACAAGAAAAGTAGTCGTTTGACAGTTTAAGCACATTGAGACGTATATACTGTTCCATGTTGACTGAATAAAGTAAGTAGACACAGTTTTACTGTATTATAGCTATTCAATCTGAAATTTTTGCTAACTTTTTGCATCAGGCTGAATGCTTTCTGTAAAAAAAAAAAATAATAAAAAAAATAAGATAACTTGCAAGCCATTTCTGTGTATCACAAGGAAAATTAAATCGACTTACGTGTCTTAAAAACATGTTAGCCTTTTTCTTGAACAACACTAGGAATTTTGTGGCTTGGAGGGTGACTGAGATTCCTAAGGAATGCTCTTTTCTTTGGAATACTACCATTATTGTACATGTGCAAATCTGTCCAAGGTTTTGTTATTTGAAAGTTCAAAATTTGCACAGATTTTTAGCAGCTAAGTGTCCTGAAAACTGCATGCATTGGTCATGCTCCAAATTGTGGATGAACAAAAATTTTCTGCTGTTGTGAATCAAGTGTAGTCTACTTGAACTTAAAGCAGGGTGTATTTGCTCAGCAACTCCCTTGCTGGACCTACATAGCTTGGGAGAAGCCAAGTGGTTTTAATACATCAACGAACCAAGTTTACTGTTGAATAGAGACTTCAGTAAGAAAAGCCTCGTGTTATTCCTCTGACAAAAGCTTTCATAAAGGCCACCCTCTGAAGTATAGCAGAATAATAGTGGATTTTAATCCTAGCCATGGTTTTTGATGGTTCTTCCTGTGAGATTAAAAAAAAATTACCCTTTTTAAGATTTGGGATGATGGAATATACACTATACACTTTTTCAGAGCTCAATACCAAAAAGTAGCTGCTCCTATAGATAGGAGATATCTTCTTAGGAGAGAAGTTTTATATTAGAGATTTGGCATCAGAAAGAGGCCATATGAAAACATAGAGCCCTGAGGAACTTCCTGCCTAAAAGGCTTGCCCAGCATCTTGATTTAAAATTACTATATTCCTTATATTTCTAAGTTAAAAAAGCCCCAAACTTCATTTAACTAAAAAATATTCTAAACTGCCATTAAAATTGCTAAATTTTTATAAACTGTAATAAAGTGTAATACAAAAATCATAGATATATAAATGTCTAGCATTATCCAATTATAATTGCCAACAAGATCAACAAAGGTACAAACTCATCTGTATAGTGAGCTTTCACTTTAACACCCAGTAATATCTCTGAGTTACATTATCATTGATTTGATACAGAAATAAGTCAACTGTTAGTTAAGTTAACCTAGCCTGCCTAGATCCATCAGGGCTAACAAGTACAGCTACAGCATTGCTCAGGCATGGCTAGCTTGCAGTGCCAGAGTAAGTCCAGAAGCAGAACTGGTTTTATGCCAGAAAACCTGAGATAATAAATCCTGCTCAAATAAATTGAGGCTTAGTGTTTGCAGAACCAACTCATATCTCAGTCCCATAATCTCAAAACTACAAGGTGGAAAGCAGAGTAGAGGTTAAGGACATCACTAGGTAGCTCTGGACCAAGTCAGTCTGATTGCTGAACATCTTGGATGCAGCTTTGGAGATGAGCTAGTGTGCCAAGAACTGAGATAGTACTAAGTTCCAAAACAAGCTGGGGTTCCTGTGGTAGACATGGGTTTAGGTTTGGTGTTACATGGCTTGCTCTGCTGATCTGAGCTCAGGCTCACTCTATCTGTATGTCTTTACCAGTGCAATAGCCTCTTTTCCCCTTCCCCTCCCCCTCCAAATCAGACATACATAAGATGGCCTGGAGCATTGATTGTATTAAGTTTTTTTTTACACTGCTGGCATACTTTATTGTTTTTCCTTCACTTTGATATGCCAGGTGTATTTAAGATATTTTTTTCATGATTATACAGCTAATTTTCATAATGTGGTGTTTACATATTGATGTGCACATATATTACATGCATAAATGTGTAAATATATGTTGGAATTTCTATGTTTGGATTTTATATCTTCCTATTTTTCTTTGTCGGCAAAATCCATTAAACAAAGCTGAGTTTTTTCCATCAGGATATAATCAGAAAGAAACAACAATATACTAACACTTGCGAATCTGTTATTTGAGTGGAGCTTCTGATGCCTAGTTGGCAGTATTTGATCTTACTACAGTTAAATTTTGTGGTTTTAAATGGCAACTCCTTTCTGAAATTAGTGTACTTTTGTTGAAATTATTATATCATGAATATGTAATATGGTATATTAATGCTTCTTTATGCATTTTAATGTAGAAATCAAGCCAGCAAAAGTTCTGCTTTGCAGTCACACCACAGATCAAACAGCAAGGATATACAGGCACTAGGTGCTGGTGGGCCAAGAGAAGAGGGTCTTCCAGCAAATGAAAGCTTTCTAAATGGAAACCTTTCTGGAGCTGCACATAGTCCAATGCATGCAAAAAAATCAAGCAACACACCCGGATCTGGCAACAAGGATCTAGCCAATAATAACATGCCACATCTTCTCAGCCCAAAGGATACAAAGGCAAAAACAGAATTTGATTTTAATGTGGACCCAAAAAGTTCTGATGGTTCAGGCTCAAAGTACCTGAAGTCTAACACCAGATCTCAGCAGAACCGGCACTCATTTATGGAAACTTCTCAAAGCAAAACTGGCACACTGCAACCTGGTGATAAGCACAGTCGCCACAGCTATATTGATACTATCCCGCAGTCTTCTAAGAGTCCTTCATATCGGACAAAGTCAAAGAGCCATGGGGTTCTGACAGACTCAAAATCTGTGGGCAACCTCTCTGAGGCCAGGGCCCAAGCTGCAGAACCAAACAGCAGTAGGTATTTTCCATCCAGCTGTATGGACTTGAACTCTCCTACCAGTCCAAGTGCTCCTCGACACAGCGATAACAGAACTATGCTCAGTCCGTCTGGAAGGAATAACCGCAGCGAGGGTACCCTGGACACCAGAAGACCACCAACAAGACACTCCAAAACAATGGAGGAGTTAAAACTGCCAGATCACATGGATGGAAGCCATTCCCACTCTCTATCTGCTCCACATGAATCTTTTTCCTATGGTCTAGGTTATACCAGTCCTTTTTCTTCACAGCAGCGCCCTCATAGACACTCTATGTATGTGAGCCGGGACAGAGTGAGGTCAAAGGGCTCAGAGGGTGGCTTAAGCATAGGGCAAGGGATGGCAGCCAGAGCAAACAGCCTGCAACTGTTATCTCCACAGGTGCAGCATAAGTCACTCACAAGATCTGTTGGCTCATCACGAGAAGACTGTACGGATGATACTAATAGGGTTAGTTCAAAATGTTGCCTATTATGGAAGGCTTACCTTCCTCTCTTTAGCTCTTGTGGGACAGCGTCCTGCTTTCTGTCTTATGTTTGCAATTATTTGTTTATTTGTTGTGTTGTAAGGCAAGGGATGTTGTTTTTTTTTCAGAAGGGCTAAGTATTTCAAGTGCAAAATTAGAGTCTGTTTTAAAAAAATGGCCTATGAATGCCATTCTCTTGAAGTACTGAAACATGAGAATAGAAAATCTTATTTCTGAAGTCAAAATTTCATTAGTGGTTCCTAGTCTTTACCTAGAATGTCTGATGACATTTTTATCATACTGTTTTGTTAAATTAACCTTATTTGTGTTTTTATTTAGCTTTTCTTGTATGTATTTCTGTTTGCATGTATTTCTGTTATGAATGCTAATGTTAATTTTTGAAGCGATATTTTCACTCACTTATAGCAGGAAGCTATTGCTGAAATGCCAGAATTTACTAGAGGCAATACCTGTTTTGCTTATTGTGATACATAACTGGGTTAGCCTAGAGGTCTTATGTTGGAGAAGCCACTAGTAAATTGATTCCTTACAAGGATTACTGTCACTAGATATCTTGTTGTGTTTTACTGTGAGCATTATTTAATGAGAAGAGGGGCTAGTTCTGCCATTGACTTACATTCCTTACACACCACTTCTGAATTATCTGATGCTTTACACACCAGATGTGTAAAGATGACTGTATTTGTCCCCAGATCTTTAAGTTGCTCTGACATTGATCAAAATTGGAGCAAAATGGTGCGGAGAGAAGTACAAAAATGTTTATTTCTCTATACGTACATCTGTGACTTCTAAGGAGAGCGCACCTTGAAAGGAAGTTAAAGAGCTGCAAGTATTATGTAAGGTGTAAAATCATGCTTTATTATGAGAGACTAAAAAACTCTGCCTACTTTATGTGTAGCTGACTTGATAGCGGTATATAAATACCGTTAAAAAGTTTTCAGGGAGCAGTTGCCTCTTCATTCCAGTAGGGCAAAAAAAGGTGCGGTATGTTTTTTATACTTACCACATCTCCTCCGTTCAGGACTGCGTGTATTTACACTCAAGAAAAGATCTCATTAAAATAGGAGAAATACAGAAAAAAACAAACAAACAGTAAAAAGAAAAATAAAAGAAAAAGCTACTTAGAAAGGATTGCAGCAGCTCCATTTCAAAACTTTTTGTGTGTGTAATCATTTCTCATTTCAGTTAGGTTAAATATTACTTATTCTTTAGGATGTTACTGTAAAAGGCAGTAGTAGCAACATTTTGGTGTTTGATTTAAGGTTTTGATTATAAAAGCTCATGCTACCTTGTATACTTCAGTGCATTAGGATCTTTTTCTGCATTGTGGAGCAGATATTAATTTGATAAGTAATTTAGATTTAATTTCATATTATGTAGAAGCAGATTGTTTTCATCAGACCATTATTTGTTTTTTTGATAATTGATTGACAAATTTTTATTTTAATTAGAGGAATTGATGTGTATCTAATTGCTTGAGGTTTTGTTCATTTCCATTTGCTTTTGAATGCCTGATCATTTGTAAAGAACTTGCCTTTATCTTTATGGTCAGTAGGTTTAAAATTAAGCCTTAATTCTGTATTTCAACCCTCGGAAGTCTGAAAGAAATACTCTTCTGAAAAGGATGGCAAGTCTGTAGATTTGCAAAGCTGTTTTTGTTTGTTTATACTACTTGCAATAACAAATCAAGATTAAATTGTCAATCTTCTTATGACTTGTAAAGGCGTTTTCACAAAGAAGGCATTCTTTGGCTCTTTCCTACCCTCCCCCCTTTTTTTTCCTTCTGCATTAGAAATCGGGGAACTTCAGTTCCCTCAGGATTACTGAACTAAAAATCAGAAATAACATCAGTGTTCCCAAGGATTCTGTATTAGTTCCCTATTTCATGTTTTTTTTCTAGTCAGGCCTACTGGTTCTGTCTCTCTGCTCATAGTTTGTGAAGTTTCCTCTCATCCATGTGTTGAGTTTCTCACTGGTTTCTCTTTAGCGCTACCAAGTCTTTTTAAAGAAAAACATTCTTTATTTGCTAGGTTTTACTTAAAAAAGAAAAAGAAAATAGACTTGCATTCAGTATTAGTTTTAGGGCTTTTCAAGTGTCAGTGCAGCACTTGTTTAAAGGGTTCCTTTTAGTTTTAATTTAAATGTACACAAAAGGGGGAAGCAGAAGACAATCCAGCACAAGTTGCTATTACTGCTTTATAATTGTAACAGCTGCTGACAAAGAAGAGATGTGTTACACAAATAGTAATCTAATCAAATGCTTCAACCTCTTGTAAATTTTAGAAGTATCAAACTGTGATTTAAATCAGTGCTGTAGCTACACTTCTCATCTTGGCACAGTTTCAAGGGTTGTGTTATCTATGGCAGTGAGACCAGATCTTCATTAACAAAAGGCAGAATAGATTTTGTGAGTCACTTGTAAAGTGAATTGAAATAGCAATTTTTAATTCTGGTTGGGCTTTTGTTGTGGATTTTTTTAACCTTTTTCTTTGATACTGTAGATTTAAATTCTTACGGGGGTTTCAGTACAGTTTCCTGTGGGTTCTTGTAGAGAGCACTGAATATTATCTGGGTGGTCCGTGCCGCAACATTTAGGAGTGGGGTTAAATCATATTTCCTGGCAAATTACGTGCATATGGATGTTTCTAAGGGCTTAAGCTTTTGCTTCAAGTACTTCAGGAAGTACTGCATTCAGTAGAGTAAGTTAGAGGTTATGATACTCTTTTTGCTATCCTATCTGACTTAGTTATTTAGCTTACAAATTTTTTAGTTCAGGAACACCACTTATTTTGCCTAAGGTGGATTTTGTGACTGTTGGTACCTCTCAGTACTGCTGTATAACAGCTGATGAGAGAAAGTGTTTTAGTGTTGCAGTTGTCACAGATTATATGCATTTCCTATTTGCATTTTAAAGATTACCAGTAGCAGAATGACCAGATTTTATCAGAAATTAATTTAGCAAGGCCTACAGTGATAGATTCCTCCAGAGATGTTACAGCTGTGTTTCATTCATAGCAAAAATCTGAGGGTCTCAATCATGCTTGTGACTTTAAAATTACAAATAGGAGGGAAAATTTTGTTAATGTCATTTTGGAAAAAGGAAGCAAGCAGCAAAACCAAATAATTGTTGATTACATAGTCTCTGAGTTGATATTGACAATAATTAATACCATGAAAGGAAAATTGTATGTGGTTAAGTTTAGGGTCTCTTGCTTATGTATGTCGGTTAAAAACTGCAAATCAGTTTTTAATCTTTCGTGTTAAAGAGTTGATCCTTCTTTTGTTTAGGGTGGGGCATATCATGATCCACACTCAGAAGATGGAGCATCTACTAAGGAGAATAGAATTCTGTATAATGACCCTGTTCCGAGAAGAGTTGGCAGCTTTTACAGAGGTAATTTTACAGTGGATCTTTCAAAATTAATCAGGAATTTTAACATGGAATGTAATTCAAGTAGTAGAAATTGATAGAGTGAAGTATCATGAACAACTAAAAATATTCATTGGAAAAAGAATTGTTACCTCACTTTCAGAGACTGAGTTGACCTGCTAGCTTTTGTGCAGTAGCTATGCTGGTATCATATTATTTCTTTGCAAATGATAACTTCCTCTGATTGAAAAGTATATCCAGTGCAGTACCTTGTAAAGCAAAAGTTAATTTATCAGGGGAAGTTGAACAAAATAAATTCATCTTACCAGAGTAAGTAGTTCATTAATGTTTTACATTCATATATTATGTTCTTATTACCACTATGTCTAACACATTTTTCACTTGTAACACATTGACATACTTTGATGATCTATTATATTGTGGTTCATGGAACTGTAATGCTAGGATTTAACTGCTCAAAACCTATGCTCATTTATTTTTTTCAACTTACTAAAGATCAGGGTTTCCTACAAGTGAAAGCACACTTATATAATCCCAGTTAAGGATAAATAATAAAACAGAACCACACATGTGCATATATGTTTTTGTGTATGTATGTGTGTGTATATAAATGCACACAAATAGGTATTAATCATAGCGTAGAATCATAGACTGGTTTGGGTTGGAAGGGACCTTAAAGCTCATCTAGTTCCAATCCCCTGCCACGGGCAATGACACCTTCCAGGTTGCTCAGACGAGGTTGCTCAGAGCCCCATCCAGCCTGGCCTTGAACAGTGCCAGAGATGGGGCAGCCACAGCTTCTCTGGGCAGCCTTTGCCAGTGTTTCATCACTCTCACAGTAAAAAAAACTGTGTTTTCTATTATGGTACACAAAAGATGGGGATTCCTGAACAGCTGCCTCATGGCTAAACCTGAGTAATCCTCTTGAAAAACACAAGGCTAGTAAGAAGCTAATTACTGCTCTGCAAGTGTTACGTGGTTTGTGGGACTCCCCTGAACCTTAAGAAGTCCCAATCAGCTACAATTCGATTACGAGTCACCTAATAACCTTAAGTACAGACACTAATCTCCCACTGATCCTCTTCAGGTTGATCAGTTGGCTGTTGACCTGATTTAGACATGTTAAGATCTGGCAGTCTTCGCAAGTAGTCCCACTGCTATCTTAAAACCTGTGTACCACTGTTTCAAGCAATGCTTTTGAGTATAAGGTTTTATAGCACATGCAACAGAGAATTCTTAAAAAATCCTCCATCCTAGTTGCTTTTGTTAATTTTTGAAACACTTCTAAAATTGGACATGGGTTATCCTGCCCTTTTATGTGTAGCAAAACAGAAGTTCCAAGGAAGAATGACTTTCCATAAGTCATGTGTTGAGGGAACTGTAGGTCTGAGGTTTATTCAGTTCCTTATGATAAACTAGACGTTTTTTCATCTTCAACTGTATCTATGAAATAGATATACTTTAGTTTAAAGATTTCATTATTGATTTTGAAAAATCATACTATATTTAAATAATACATTGATAACAATATACGCAAAAGCTATTGAAAGAAAAAGTCATTATGAAACTTGAACAAAATCTTGGAGATTCAATTTTGATAGCTAGTGTAGTGTGATGCTGCAGTAATGCTAGTGTCTGATCAATTTTTAATCCAATGCAGGTATTTCTGGTGATATTCATAAGTCTAATAAATTTATGTTCCGGGTATGTGTAACCTGTTTTTTCAAAACCACAGTAGTCTGTTTGAAAAATATATAATATCTGATTTTAATTCTTCCATTTTTAGTAAGTAATCTCTTAATTCTAGTTATTGGAAAATCCAAAGTAAATTTTTTCAGGACGGATACTACTTTATTTATAGGGTCTAAGTGAAGACAAAGTGAAAAGTGTAATATTTTGTGACTTTAATAACAGCATTCCAGTGTTTTATTCTATTTCCTCTTTTTAAATATCAATTGCACTTCTGGCTCCCTAAAGATAGAAATGTTCTCAAATCTAATAACAACTTCCCCAGGTTCTGATGATGGTCTCATTTTACACCTAATGTATCATAAAACAACAGCTTCCCAAACTGTAAAAAGTGTGCTTTTTTTCAGTCATACATAAAGTACAATTGTGTCTTCACTCTCTTGTTTCTGTAAAAGACGTAGAAAAGAAGCAGACAACTGCAAGATGGTATTTTTGGCAAAGCTCAAGATATATTGTTTGTTATTTCTCTGTTCAGTTCCATCTCCACGTCCAGACAGCACATACATAGAGAATAATGTGTCAAACAGAACCTCTGTGTTACCAGCAGACAGCAGCACTGTGGGAAACCACTCAAAGAGACAAACCACCTTTGATACCTGGTGAGTTGCTACTTACGCAGATGTGTAGAGAATGGCAGGAAAAAAAAAAAGGATTTTTAACAGGAGGGAAAAAACCCACATTTTTCTCAAAGTTTGCAATTACCTTTACTTAGTGCTTAGTTACTTCCTCTGATTATGCTGACATAGCATTGCATGTTTCCTGTCCCCCTTTGAGCAACAAGAAATACTTCATTACACCATCACTTTCAATGTATTAAAGATTATATACTTTTGTCCAGTCTTTCCTGATTTTTTTCACTATTAATCTTTGATTAATGATAATAGAAGGTACTTGTTTGCATATAGTATGGTTAGCAATGTTGTAGCTTCATCTGTGGATTCCAGAAGCATGAATTGTCAGATAAATGGAAAAAAAATCAAAATGCATGTTTCCATATCTAAAATAGGACTGTATTAATGAAGAATATAATATTCACCCTACAATGGGGACTGCTGCTCTTTTTGCTTACACACCACAGAAGGAAATCTGTACATTCTATGGAAAAATGGACTAAGTTGCATCTCACTGGCATATATTGAATTTAAAAGATTAAAAGCATCACATGGCTCCATTATATAACATAGAACACTTAACCATAATTATGCTAATTGTATGACAGCATATGCGTATCTTTACAGGACTTGGAGGGAAATCTCTTAATTTTGCTGCTCTGAGAGCTGTTCAGCTCTAAAATATTCTTAATCTTCTACTTTGTTCAATCACAACAAAGCACACTGAATAAAAATAAGCAAATGGAGCTTCAAAGAATTGGTGGGAGGAATGGACTGTATGCATTTGTGTGGTTCAACTATGCTTTGTACCACTGTCTGAAACACTGATCTCTGAAAGTGCGATAAGATCATGCTGTCTAAAGAACTGTTCCTGTGGTTTGTTGACTTAATGTGTTTTTGCATGAACAACCTGTGAATTATCTGCTTAAAAAAGTGGGGAAGGGAAACAACTGGTGTTTCAGCTTGTGTTCAAGTTATATGCCATGTAATGGAAGATGTTTACTCTAGAACCCTTGTCACCTGCTCTGATTCACTAGAGTCTGCTTCCTATCCTTCAGTAGCTCTACCTACATCTATTTTATGGAAATTAGCTGAGGAATCCGATCATACATGTAAAAAGGTGGTACATATGTTGTGACTTATGTGGCTGAAGAAGGTATTTATTCCTACTGTTGAACCCTTTTACGTATTTTGTTGTCCTTCTTATTGAATCTTTCTGTCTTGCATATAAAATAAGCCAGCTGGAATCTTGTCTTGCTTTATATATCATTCAGCAATATATTATCTTTTATTATGTGGTCACTGGAAAGAAACATGTAATGTTATTTTAACTCTGAACTGAAATAATAGCATGTGTTATAGAGCTGGTTGGGAATTTTTGAACTAAGTATTTTTCTTTGCTTACAATGCCAAATTACTGAAACCAAAACTTTTCAAAGGAAAAGATTGATATCCACTAACCTTCCACTGGGAAGATTCTTCAGCTCCAAGATGGAATTGCCTGTCAAAGCCAGGGGTACACTCAAAATAACAAATATTCTGAGGTCAGCATTACTTTTTGGAATGTGAGGAACTCAAGTGCAGGGCCTTTGTTCTTCATTAAGTAAACCAGAAGCTTGAACCAAGATCTTAGATCTAACAAGTGAACACTCTCAAGCAGAAGTTGGAGGTTATTCTGGAGCACATTCTCTGTTTCCCTCAGTATATTCTCTTGAAGCTGTTTCATCGTGTTGAAATAGCAAAAGGACCACAGAGATGCTGAATATGACCTAGCGAATAAAGCCCTTCATTAACTTTTAGAGAGTTAGATTTCAGTCCTTGATCCACTTAATGTACTCAAATATTTTCACAAAGTGGAACAGCTCCTTTGAAAGAAGAACCCGCAGAAGAATAATCATTTCTTCTCATGAAATGGGAGGAATAGCAGTGCCCGCAGCACCAAGTTACTGCTATTTTGGCATACATTTAGCTTTCTCTTTGCTTTTCCTACTCCCTATTTTCCTGAAATGTTTCCTGCCCAGCTCTACATGTTAACTCTGTGCAAGTTGTCCTGGCAATGGTCTAATGTTGTTGCAAAATTGTTCTGTGCCATAAATGCAGCTTAATCAGATTCCTAAGTGATGTAGAGTGTGTGTTTCTCTACTTAATTTTCTGTATAGAAGTTGTGTAAATGCGTATGAAAATGCTGAAAGCTCTAATGGAATGTGATTCTGCTTACATCAATTTTATGATGAAGTAAATATTTGATGTTTGACTGACATACGTAATTGGTACATGACAATTCATCTGAAATTATAAGTGACTTGTATTCCACCTGGACCTCCTGCTACTGTAAAATATTGCTTCTCTCATACTATTGCTCTGTCTTGCCTTTCTTCTGTCAAAGATTTTGTGAATGTTTGCTAGACTGAATTGTCACAGATGTTCCCTTGTCTTTGTGCGCATTTCTTTGCTCTGTCCCTGCTGTCCTGCCTCTTTAAAATAAAGGTGTTATAAACTCAACTTTTGTCATCAGGTTTTACTCTTAAATTAGTAGATGATTTCTGAACTTTAGACAACTTGATTTGAAAAAAGACAAACTTATCATCCTTCTAGAATAATTTTTTTGCCAGAGTTCAGTTTTCTGTAAATGAAACTTGCTCCATTTTTCCGTTTTGATGCAAGAGTAGATGCTTTATTCTCTTTCACATATATGAGCTTTTTCTTGACCTAAGCAAAATCAGTAGGTATAGGTAAGATGCTTATCCTTGTTCTGCCAGTGTGCCAAGATGCTGGCCTGAATTATCTTTGCTAGTGTTGTAATTCTAAATATCTCTTTGACATAAACATGCAGTACTTCATCTCACATATTAGAAGTGTTTGCACTGGTTGCTTACAGGATATTTGGTGGCTTCTGGAAAGCTTTGTTGTTTAGACCTTTTATGTCTATATAAACATACATATTCTATGACAAACAGCTTGTCATATCTTCACTAGCATTTGCCATACCTTCCTGCAAAAATTATAAAAAGGGGAAATATGTATATATTTATTGTTATTGTCTATATGTATGTAATGCTTACAAACACACACAAACTTTGTCATTCAAGAACCATTCTGTTTCAGTATCAGTGTAACAATATTGTCACACTTAAGGTTCCTGGAGCCAGTATCTGAGCAAGCTAGTTTAAAACTTGTTCAGTTGTGTCTGCAGTGCAACTGTTGCTGCATTGTAAATACCTAATAGTTCTTTTATAGGATTCTTGAATTTATAAAAAATATCAGGAAATTGCAAACTTGTAACTTAAAAGCCTAAAAATCACCTGTGTGTTGCACTGGTTAAGCCTTTAGGAATCTGCTCAGCATAGTATGGAGATGTTCACCTTCCTAATAGTATGGCTTTCCCTATGATATATCCTGTCCAAGACACTTCCATATGCATTGTCATCCAGTATGCTTGCTTTATTCATCTATTTGGCAGCACCTGAGCCTCCCTACCTGCCACTTCTCATAACCAGTGCCTGTAGCATGACCCTTCGCCTATCATCAGTCTTTGTTTTATACTGAAAAATTAGGTGATGCACTCCTATATTGTTTGCAAGGAAGCTTTCCCGAATTTGTGGTCATCGATATTCTGTCCCAAAAATGAGCCTAGTGAAGTATATACTTTATAAGTTTTCAAAACCAACCACTTCAAAATTTATATAGTTACTTGCGTTGAACAATTCTGGGGCAAGTGGGGTGTGGGGAGAGAGGAGGCAGGTAAAACGTTGATGTATAAATACATTTATACATATATTTTTTTAGTGTTGCGGTAAGCTCAGGTGATCTACTGGCTTTAGTGGCTTCTGGGTGGTATTCTGTGTATGAGTAGGTCATGGTTTATTCCAGTTAATAAATCTTCCTTTTCAACATTGGGGGGGGGGGGGAAAGGGGGTTGGGAATCACCTCCAAGCAATGTTCAGGTTTGATCTCTGATTTTTAAGCTTCCAATGCCAGGCTTTTAGATCAAGAATTTCTACTATGGCTTCAGCTTGTGGGATTGATATTCTTATGTGAAATAAATCATCTATTCGAGGGCTTCATTGGCTTCTGACACTTCCTTGCCTTCATTTATAGTAACTATAACTGCTAATGGTTTTACTCTAAGCAAAAACGAAAGCTAGCTTGGAGAATTAGCAGTTGTTCATTTATCTTCCCAAGAATACTTCAGACTGAGTTTCAGTAACTCCTCCATTAGACCAAAATGTCACATATGTCATTGTGAGCAGTTCAATAAAGTACACTGGCAGTTAAAGGGGATTTCCAAGCCAGGCTGCCTGCTGAGATTAGGGCTGCTGAAGAATAATTGAAGAATGAGAAATTGCTTCCCAAGAAGTACTCTCTGCAATACAAATCTGTCTATAGGCAGCATGAATACAACATGCTTCCTATTTATTCTACTTAATGTTAATGCACATCACCTTGCTTGCTCTGTGCATATTTACTGCTACGACTCATTGTACCTGCATGAAGTTGGATACCTTCACTGCTAGGGGCAATAAATGCTAGTGTTAATCACAGAATTTGTGTTTATACCTGTGCCTTCTCATAGTGTCTCAGACCAGAAAAACCAATGTCATCTACATTATACATCTTAAACATGCAAAAAGCACACAAAGATAAAATAACAGATGACAGAATGGTTTGCCTTTGGTTTCTGCTTGAGGGTGAGCTGTCAGAGTGAGGGACTCTTCAGCAACTAGTCTTACTTGCTAATAAAAGAGACAGCATATAATAGATTCTGGTGTTACAATTTGCTTTCAAGAGCTGAAGCTTTATGCAGAATACCAAGATACTTGCAGTTACATTGTAAGGGTTTAGTGCTGAGTGATTCGATCATACAGATTTGTTCCTGATAATCCTAATTTTTTCCTGTACTGTCCATTGTCTGAAAATCATCTTTTGGGATGCTTAAAATATCCCAGTGTTTCATCTCGTCCATCAAAATGTTCTGCTCTATTTTTACTCAGTACAAAATCCTGGTGTTGAAGCTTCCTGCTATAATGCTATATATGTTCACTCTCTTCACATAATGAGCATATGTTTTGAAGCAGTTGCTTTTCAAGGTCAATGCTTTTTCAGACAACGCTACTGCAATATGAGTCATAGGAGGTAATGACATAAACCAGTTGGTGTAAAAACACTGGCTTTTGGGTAAGCACCAACTGAAACTGAGCAGAGTTCTCAGCCCCTTATTTTCTTCCTCTGTCTGGTCACAGTAGTCATTAGAGGAAATGATGAGCCAGAATTTTACTTCTCTCTGCTCATCTGCCGTAGGAAGCAGTTTTCTCACCCACGTTCACCAGGCCAAAGAAAAGAATCACACTTAAGTGAATCTCTGTCTAAAAGCATGGCAGAAATTGTCCTCAAGCTTTATTCTGACGATTACTTCACCTTTAAAAATATAATGTCTCCATTTTGGAATAGACCTTGGAACAGAAAATCCATAGCAAGACATACAAAATTTTTAAAGAACAATTTAGAGTAAGCAGTAAGGACTTCCTCATGATCTGACACTGATTCTTCAGTGGATAGCATAGTCACTGGGTTGGTAATTTACACTGGGGCTGTGGTTTGGGGCATATTTGCAGAAGTGGATGCACAGTAGCTTTGGGGAAAGGCTCAGAAGATTCTCAGCCCCATTCACATGACTTTCAGAAGACAAGCAGAGTACTTGGAGTGCATGCCTTCCTCCAGCTTTTGTAACAAATTAAGTAGAAAACATTTAGTAAATAACTTGGTGTTTTGTCTGTGTTAAATCAGTCTTGTGAGTTCACTGAGTTTGTAAAGCCGTCAATAGTCTTTAATTGGTGCTTTAAGTAACTAATACCGGGCTGCTGTACTGCTACCTACACAGTAGTACCAAATACAGGAACGTGACAGAAACAGGAATTCTTAGCAATCCAGTGTATTTGAAGTATGTGTCATAAATCTAACAGTTACATTAAACTGGAGATTTTTTCCTGTAGCATTGTAACTTCCATGTTAAATCAATGTTGTTGTGCACCTGAATGTGTTTCCTGGATCTTGATGTAAATTTAAAGAAACCTAAATTAGAGAAATTTCCACCATTCTCTCTGCCTATGAATCTTTCCTCTAAGCCCATTCTTTTACTCAACAATTGCACTTTATTACAGTGCATGCATAGGATGCATTTATATTTAGAACCAGGTAGCATTTCAAGTTCAAGGTGATTTTGTGTAGAAACTGAGGAACTGAATAAACCACCTATCACAGTGAACATATTCTTATCGATGGGGACTCCAGTGATTCGTACCCCAGTTATGTTTCACATTTTCTTGGAAAAAAAATGTCAGCTTGGCATGTAGTAGCACCTGAATCACCAGCTGATAGCATAGCACTGAAAGGCAGAATTAGAAGCTATAACTATAGGAGACAGCTAAGTGTTGCTACATTACAATTATTTCAAGACAAGCTGCTCCTATTTGTCATCCTGGGCCCTTAGAACTGTGGCTTTCCTTTAGATTTTCTGTTATTAAGTCACTCAGTGTGATTTTCTATGTGTTAGTTCCCATTAAATGTCACCCATTCTCTAGGATCCAGGCCTGGTAGCATACCTGAGTAATGTGTGTCTCAGAAGTGTATGAGGTCCTGATCTGAAATGTCAAAGATGGAAATCCACTTCTTTGCTAAAGAGTTTGTTCCGCTGGTTAATAATTCTTATCTGATAAAATCAGTGCCTTGTTTCTAATGCAACTTCTCTGGCTTCATCATCCACCTACTTGTTCTTGTTGTGTCTTTGTCTTTGCCCTTTACTTTAAAGATCCTTCTAGTATTCTGTAATTTCTTCATGGATAAGTACTTCTGTGCTATGATCAAGGAAATGAAATACTGGGGCTGGTTTGGCTGTGTTTTTTAACAATCTAGAGATATAGAAATCTCTGACTCTTATAGAGTAGGACATTCTTTCTACCTCTGAAATTATTTCTGTGATGCTTTCCTGCACCATTTCCAATTTTCAAACTGTTTTACACTACAACTGCATTCAACACTTGTGAGACGTGCGACGTCTCACAAGTGTTCTGCAAAAATCATCTTTTTAACCCACAGCAGTATGTTTACTGTGTATACTTAAAGTAACATATTATTTATCAACTGCAGCCAATTCAACTCTGTAGATAAACTAAAAGGTGGAAATTCAGTCTTCAGGCAAGTTACCTGTTCCACTTTCAGGTCATCTTTTCTCAGCACTATCTCACCCACATGTAACAAACTAACATAAGTTTTTAAGTTGGAGTGGACAACAGCAGATCCTCAGCTTCCCCAATGATAAATTTGGAACCATGTCAGCAAAGGTCAGGATGTTCAATTGAAATTGGTTCTCTTGTGAATTTTACAACTCCTGACCCTCCAGCAAGCAATAGATTAACTGGACCTATGCTTTTATATTTCATCACTATTTGTATGTTCTCTCAAATACAATTTTCAGTTTTCAGAAAGACCTCCTGTGTGGTATTTTTGTTTATATATTAAATTCTGGGGTTTATATATATATATATATATATATATTAAAAGGCATGCATGCTTTCCTTTTCCCTATATAACTATTCACTGGTTTAACCTAATAATTTTGCCTAACACTGTGTTCCTCCTATCCTGTTTAATAAGACTACCCAGTATTTGTATAGTAACTCCTGAACCAATGAATGCTAAAACATTAAGAATCTTTTTGTTTAATCAATAATTCGCATTTTTGGCTTCAGATCTCATTACTACACAGAATTTACATAATAGCAAAATAAAATATCTCTTACGATACCTTGTTTCATGTTTAGGAAAAGTCCTGAAAACCTTAACAGTCACTCAGAGCTCAAGGAGAAAGAAAAGCAAGGGTTTTTCAGGGCAATAAAAAAGAAAAAGAAGAAGTCTCAAACTGTAAGTATACAGTGTTGCTAACAGAAAATATGTTTTTCAATTTTTGATTATACCATTTTAATACGCTAGATTAGTACAATGCCTTTGTATTATTTATGACCATGCCCATGAGTATCTAATTGTTCTTTTATTTTCTCTCTTCACTATATGAAAATCAAATTCTTTTCCTGTTAAGTGTTTATTTAAGTGCCTTTTTCAAATATTTCTTCACCTACTAGTCCAGTGCAACTTTGTTTACATTTGGACTCTTCAAGAGCCATTTTTGATGCAAGTTTTAAGCTGATGTTGTGGTAAATTCTTTCACAGGATATGGTGATACCATTCCAAGAAAAACAAATGCATTATCATGTGTCCCCAGAGCTTGAATAATTTCAGATACCCACTGAGAGGAGATCAAACAGTTATAAATGAGATTTTTTTTCCAGTCTTTTTCATGTCAGTGTCTTGATAACAGCCTCCATCTTCCTGCTGTACTCCATGGCTGGAATAAGGAAGTTATATCTAAACCATTCTTAATGTGTTAAGATTTTAGGGGGGAATGGATTGTGGCTTTTGCTATTTAATGTAAGCCTTTGGAGTCTTTTATATGTTTCTACATTTTCATTTAGTTTTGGGGGAGGGAGAAAGATCTTTCTTTTATTGGAAAGCAGAGCAGTGGTATATTATCATTTCACAAAGGTTTATAATTATATCTCCCAAAGAATTGAAGTAGCCTAAACATTATCTCATCTCATCCTCAAATTACACTTCTGGAAACAGTAAATTATTTAAAATTCATAATTTACATGAAGCTGCAATGTTTCTGTAAGTGTAATTGCAGTTACAGTTCTGAAGGTACTCAGAATGGAGTAAATCACACTCATCCTAACAAAGGGGAGTAACTAAATCAAAATACCTACTGTCACGGACTGAAGTGGCATGACTCTGGTGGGTGTTGGTGGAGGGCTGATCTATTGAAAACTGGGGGAGAGGAGTGATTATCAGGCTCTGGTATGGAACATGTGCATATTAACTACCACTCAAAAATGCACCTTGCCTTCCTTATGGGGAAGTTTTAAAGCAGTGGCATCTACCTTGCCTTCTGAACTTGTTCATCTTGATACCTGTATGCAGTTCAGATATGATCATCTGCATTACCCAACTAAACAAAACACCTAGATTATAACTCTGGCATTATTTGATGTCAAAGTGCCCATGAAACGAAAGCACACCAAAACCACTGGTTCCAGTGATGCCTTCAAAAAAAGGGTTTAATTTTCACTGTTCTAGTCTGCTCTGATCTCAGACATTCAGTTGGGATGGCAGGGAACACTTCAAAAACCCAGCTGATACATGGAGTGTCAAACTATTTCCAGATTAAGCTGTGTGAAGGAAATACAGGTTGGATAGCACTTCATCTCAAAATCCAGCACTTTCCAAAGCATCTTAATCACAAGTACCTTTATCTAAAGCTAAAGGGAATCACTAAAAACTATCACTAAAACTAAAACTATCACAGAACTAAAACTCTCACTGATTACAAGGTGGAACAGATTTATACATAATCCTTATTCCTGTTTTTTCTCACTCTTAAGAAGAGAGGGAAGAGGGTGGGAAAGAGGTTTTGTATAAGGAAAAATTATGTTGGCCAGTTAGGGCTAGTATCTCACAGGAAGATGAATAATTAGTGACATAATAAAATTCTTCCATCCTCAGCTAGAAGCTTGCTGCCATCAACTTGATTTTTCGACCCAACCAGAGACTGAAAAACTTCTTTTCATTTCTGGTTGCAGCTGATTAACGAGACAGTGTCTAGGGATAGACTGTACCCAGTAATGTGTGTACGAGTTTCTGGTTCAGCTGCTCATCTTTGTTCTTCTTCATGTGTTAGTTGAGGACCTCTACCTCACACTTCAGTAGTAACAGCACTGTAATATTGGCTTTTCATCTACATGAATAATGCTTTCTATGAATTCATATTAAAAGCCCAACAGATAGCTTATAACTACTAAAGTTTTTTCTGAAGTTTGTAATTCTTAGACTCCTAGAGGTATGAAATTTGACACAGCTTTCTACAGCAAATAATAAACTAGACCTGAGAACTGTCAAAGTACTGAGAAGCACATCATAGTTAGTTAGAATTTATTTCTGATATCCTTTAGCAAGTCTCATTTTGCTGGTGATTGTGAGAGCTGTAAAAGAGATATGAAATTGGATTGAAGGCATCTTCTTAATCATGTAATTCTCAAAACCTCTAATAGCTCAGAACTAATCCCAAATCCTGACACTTCCTCCTGCAGTAGTTCTCATTAATCATTCTCCCTAGAGTTCTCTAGGTGCATTTCCTCATGGGATAATAATTGTTACTTCCTCCTTCGGGAATTCTTTGCAATATAGTTTTTGCTGAGCTGTTCTTATCCATTCTTCCCTTCATTTTGTTTGGAGTCTTTTAGTAACATAGCAAAAGATTTTGAGGATTGCTGGTCACAGTTTTTTACGTCATCTGCTACCAATTTGATATCCATGAGGGTTGTGCTCAGTGTCAATGTGCACTATCTTCAGAGGAGCCTGCATTTTGCAGATTTGGGCACATATTGCAAGATATAGGTCTGAAGTAATTATCTGCTTTGAAAAAAATAGTTAGTAGGTGAGCATTTCTCCTAGAGACACTTGATTCCTTTTTATTTACTGAACTTGAAACAGGAAATTCTTCTGACTATGAAGTTCCTAAGTGATCTATGCTAATTAGTGACACTTTCATTAACTTGGATGGAACCTAAAAGCTGGGAAGGCTGTTGGAAGACCATTGCTTTTGGTAGTTCACCCATCATTCCCTGTAGTCATATAATCATTATATTGCTATTATTGTTAGTGCTACTATTGTTATTTACCTAGTAATTGTTTTATTTATATTTATTTCTAATTATTTGATTTATATAAAATTAAGAAATGCCGTACTGCTTCAGTTCATTATTATAAGCAAAAAGTGATGGCCAGAATTAGAGAATTTGATCCAAAGCTTGGTAAAGTCAACAAGACCTATCAGCTGTTTCCAAAAGGCTTTGAAATGCAGTCTGCATTCCTAGGAAACACAGGTATAAGAATAGGTGTACTGATCTCTTTTTACATGCTGTATATGCATTGAGTTCCTTGAATTTGTTCCATATGCTTTTTTCATTCAATCGCTATTGTATGTTCCCAAAGCAAATTATAGGATTGATACCATATATTGTCAGAATTTACCAGAAAAAGAGTTAATATAGTAAGGACAGCTCTCTTGAATTGAAATACTATGCATTTAGGTTTTGTATCTTATATTGCAGACAGACTCAACCAACGGGGAGAATCCAAGCATCAAGAAATCCCTCTTTCCTCTTTTTAATTCAAAGAATAATTTAAAACATAGTTCTTCTTTGAAAAAGCTTCCTGTAGTCACTCTACCCATGGTATTAATTTTTAAGTACAGTAGCACTATAAAATGCTCAAGTGAACTTGTTTTACTGACTACAGCAGCATGTGTTTTATTTTCATGGGATCACTTTCTCTTCATGCCAGTTAAGTATCTTGGGCCAGTTCAATAAATTCAAGAAAAAATCACGGTTCTGTTGAAATAGATTGCACCTAATTTCTTAATTTTGTTCATATTTGATACACTGAAAATACAGAGTTCCAGAGACAATGAACCCTGGGACCAAGACTAAAGGAAGAAAATAGTTCTGAAATCGTGTATGCTTTAAATTAAACTGTCTGATTCTGTTTCAATCAGGAAAAAAAATAACCTGGCTTGGTTTTCAGCTATATTGGAAACATGTCCTTTAATGCAAACAGCTCCCTTATGTATAAATTAAATACATCAAATATTAACAACAGGTTATCTGAAAACTAAATTTTAGCTTATACCTCTGCTGTATTTTTGGTTTTCCTGGTTGTTCATGATAAAAGACGATTTGCATTAAAGAAGTTTACATTTCCACTGTCCTTTTTTTTGCTCAGAATTCTTGATATGAGATCAGACTCTCCATGTAAGTTTTAAATTATCTTTCTGCCCTAAATTTTGTTGGATTTGAAGCTTGGGTAGGGAGTTTCTCAATTTTTGCTCCAGTAAAGGGTATTTGTGGAGCAGAAGAAAGATGCAAAGGAAAAAGGTCGTGGGTTTGTGACGGCCAAATCAGCTAGACATCAGTTTTGGGAGATTTTGGTCTACTTCACTCAGGAACAAATTTATAGAACTGAGCCATGGTCTTAACTGCAGTGTGGAATGCTTTTAAATGAAGATGAGGCTCAACATTTTTTATTTTTTTATTTTATTTTTTCGAAGCCTTGTTTAATTGCTCTCTCTTACAGCAAATAACACTAACAGCATGCTACTGCTTTAAGGGCTAAGGGTATAGCAAATCTGCATGATTTCCACAGCCACTTGCTCTTACTATGGGGAAAACTATTGAAAGGTCAGTGCAATTCTGCTGCAGTAATGGGCTTCATTTGTGTTCTGCAGTTAACTGGGGGAAATGATTTACAGCTACGCTTAAGAATACATTAGGAGACCAGTATTTAATATTTTGTTGCAGGTGCCTAGCAGTGATGGTCAGGATCTCTTGGCATTACAGAAAGCCATTCATACTTCTAATCACCAGACCAGCAGGCAGAAAGATTGGCATCCTGAGAAGATGACAGAAATCCAGCCTCATGTAAGTAGCAATATGAATTCCCTGTATTTCAACATCACTGAGATATCTTGACAGCTTTTTCTCCAGTGAATAGAAAAATTGCATTTGGCATTAATTCCTAACCTTCCTATTCTCCATTGAATATAAAAAATTGCGTGCCTGCAGTCCTACATAATTCTTTGAAAATCTAGACATGAATGACAAGCAAAAGAAGAGAGGCTAAATGTCCCTGTGTCAGTCTTTGGGCCGTTTGAAATATTGTTTTTGTTTCTGTATTACAGCCGAGCAACAGTACAGGATGCATCTACAGTAGCTATGCAGTGCCATAGAAAATCCCTCAAGTCAGCTCTGCAAACTATGGTGAACGCGGAGGGCACACTGCTACTTGACACAGTGATACTAGATGGGGTCACTAGAGCACTGTGAGCAGGTTACAGTGCAGCTGTGCCTCAGCTGGCACAAACTGTGATTTAAGCAGGCTGCATTACTGGAGCATAGCTGTGCACTGAAACAATTTTATTTTCTTCAGTTCAAAAACCAGCTTGGGGGGAGTGGTTTCAGAGGGAGCTTAAGTGCCATGCTCTGTTACCATTACAACACTGAAAACTGAAGAATAGGGTTTACTGCACCTGCAATGTTTGAAGAAGCTACTTTTTCTGTGAGCTGTGGAATTTAATGAAGTTATTTTCATACCAGTTCGTATACCCATACTCAGGCTCCCCCAGGCTCTTCTCAGTGACCCCATGCCTCTGTTTTTCTTCAACCTGCTCACCATCAAAGAAGCTATGAGTGACTAGAGCAGCTTATCACCCAGCTGCCAGCAAGCAAAATATCCCACTGCTGAGTTCTGCCAGCCCTTATTTCAGTGCAGATGATTACTCAAGGCTCTTTAACATCTAACTGAGGTTTACAAATTTTTTTAGGAACTTTGTATTTCTGATATCTGTGGCTTGTAAAATGTGGCTAAGGTTCTAATGTTAATAGCAAGAATAGTGACCGAGGGACAGGTAATGCAACTGTCTATGTCTCTGTTTTCATAGGAAACAAGGTTAAAGTAATTGAAGAGAATAACATTTTTTTTCTGAGGTAGACAAGCTTCCGTCTTTTCAGGTAGCTAATGGGTTGAATCATAATGAGAAGAGACTTTCTTGGGTGTGTACTCATAGGTTGGAATGAAATACTCCAAATTAATGCAAATTTAAGTGAAGAAGTCCTGAGAACTTCAAGGTGTTCAGTTTAGGATATGACAGTTTTGCTATAGGAAGTGTGATGTGATGGAGAGCAGGTAGTCAAGTGCTTTTCCACGTGTCTTTCAGAGCCAGCCATTAAAATCTCTTCGAAAGCTCTTACACCTCTCCACTCCAAATCATCCTGTCCCTGCTGAGCCTCGCTTCCAGCCCTTACCAAGTCAACCAGCCAAACCTGCATTTTCTGAAGTGCGAATTCACCCCATGAGTCAAAGCTCCAGCAGTGGCAGCAGCAATGTGCGACAAGAGCCTCAGCCGAAAAGCAGGCCAACGCTGCAGATACCAAGCCAGCTGGAACCTACCTGGCATGTCTCCCCAGTAAACCGGGGCGCGAGTGATGGGCCTCCCTACTCAGATCAGCTGCCTTCCAAGAGCGGACAGAACGGGCACACGTATAACCGAACAAACCGATCGCGAATGCCAAATCTGAACGATTTAAAAGAGACAGCCTTGTAATTGCACTCCAGAAAACAGGCCGGGTCAGGGGGTGATGAGCGTAGGGGAGTGGTGGTGGTTCTGGTGATGGTAAGACTGCATTTTCAGCTTTATAAAGGTGTGCAATATGTACATGTGGAGCTATGCTGTTCGGCACCACAGTGAGAGTCAGGGATTATACAGTAAAACAAATTGAATTCTGAATTACCAGTCATTAGAATGTCGCTAGATGCCAGGCAGAGTGTGCTGGTCAGGGAGAAAAATGCTTTGCCATTTTCTCTCACTTACATTCCAGCTTTAGTGCACATCTCTGTCTAAAAGCTGGGAGACTTCTGGTATGTATTGGCACTTATAAGGGTGAAACCATTCATGTCTAGACCTATGCCCTTACTACATTTTTTGCTGCCTAGTTAAAACAGTGGGGTTTATGTGATAAAAGTGTATCCCTATTAAGGGTTTAAAGTTAAATTGTATGTCTTAAATTTTGGTTTTTAAACTTCCATATTTGATAGGATTTGTAATATTTATTTATGATGACCTAATATCGTACTGTTATAATCATATCTTTTATGTTATAATGTAAAGTTATTTTGAGCTGTTTGAAACATTGTGAAGCAGTGCAACAGCTACAGTAGTTTCTATAAAAAAATAACAGTAACATTTATATATTGCATCAGGAGTATTTTATTCTATATATAAATATATATAAATGGAAAATAACTGTCTGTTTTTTAAATATACTCATTTAAAAGAAAAATATTGTTATGACACTATCTGCCATATTTTTATACATTTGTGATATAAAGTGCAGTATTATACTTCTAATAAAAAGAAGTTGAATGTGGATATACATGTGACTGTAACAGTATGAATCTTGCTCAGCTATGAGAGCCCAGTATTATAGGCATTACTGGTAACAAACAAATGACAATATTCAATTCTGAGCTTTATTATGGGCTATTTTGTTGGAAGCATTGGCCTCATGTAAGAGACTGCAGAACTGTACAGTAATCTAGATGTGGTATGTTCTCCCCTGTGTCCTTAGCTTTCTTAGTAATATTAATGGGATTTCTGCACCAAGAGCACAGAGCCCCAGTACCAAATTTTAGTGTCCTCTGAAGTGCCCCATGACTACAAGCTAAAGCAGGTGCTCTTCCACTTAATAGCAGGGGTGAAAACCAAAGAAACATAGCATGAGTTGCAAGTGAAATGCCGAACTTTGACACTTAGGCATAGCATGGCACTGCAGATCATAGTATAAGCTTTTATACATATGTGTATTTTACATCTCGTTTAGCAAACAGTTAACTAACAAGATATACACTGTATTTAAATTTAAACTACTCTTGCACTTTTGTTATATTTCAGGATGTATTTAAAACTACAAATCTGATATTTGGATACTGAGGAAGAAGGTTGCCATGTGACTTTAGTCCTCCTTGGGTCTTACTATCCAAATATTCCTGTACACAGTTCAGTTACCAGTCTCAGCAAAATACTAGATCTTGGGTTCCAGTCTCCTGTACAAAATTGCTAAAACTGCCTTTATGTTGGTGAATGTCAAGTGTAGCAAATACACAACCTGATTCCTCTGTTGCTGCCAGTAGACTAAATCACAGGTGAGCCAGCAGCAGTCAACGGAGTTAAGCCAGTCTAAACTTTGTGCAATAAGAGGAGAGTCAGGCCTGTAGTGTCAGAACAATACGATCTTTCCTTTTCAAACACATGAGCTCAGTTCTCTCATTACGCTGCAGCATACTTTGTTTTCTAATTGTCCTCATAAGGCACTTGCACTTGCCAGTATGTTGTCTTTTCCAAAAAGAGATTAACCTGAATGTCAATTCAATGATTTAGCCATAGAAGTAGTTAACAGAAGCAGCCAGGCAGCAAGAACTAACTTCCTACTTGGACAGCAACACAAGTGATACTTCTCAAGTCATACCAAAGTTCTAACAACGGCAAATTCGGCACCACTGCTCTAAAAATCTTTGTCAGAAAATACGTTATGGAAGGATCTTACACTAGGCCTTGTCCAGGGCTAAAAGTCAGTCTACTAAATTTGAAATATTTCAGAATAAGAATTCTTTATTTGTCAGTTGCCTGCAAGAAATGTGCATGTGATTTTCTATAGATATGTAATATATTCTATTCTCTCTATATATGATATATACTGTGGTGATATATCATATATATAGCGTATATAAATGCAGTAGACATGAAAAGGTATTCCATTTTTTATAAGTTCAGTGGGCATCCAGAGAAAACGCTGTGGTGTAGTCATCACCACCAGAGTTTTGCAGCGTATTATAGCAGTCTTTGGATTCACCAGTTGGTCACAGCTAGGTTAGTCCTGTTAGTCCTGCTTTGAAATAGGCTGATGCCACTGAAATCCCTCACAGAAGGAGTGTCTGAGAGTGAGGCTCTAAGCAGCATGGTTTGAATGTCTCCGAGGGAGCATTTCAACTAGATTCTTCTGTGCTTTGTGGATATGTATCCTTTTGCCTCTGCAAGACTTCTTTCAGCTTGCTGGCAAGAGCTTCATGCTGGGGGTGATGAGACTGGGCTGTATATGGCTGTTCTGATTTCTAGCAAAGAAAAATGTTTTCAAAAGTTTGTTTTTTTTTTTTTCTCAGTACCCATTAAGTTAAACAAGGGTAATCTCTGACTTCTCTGACTGTACATATAGCTGTTTAAAGTAGTTAGCAAAACTTCAAGGGTGACCCAAGGAATGTTCAAGTATTTAGTGGCCCATATTAACAGAAAATATTTTCTACTTCATACTGCATATTCTTCTTGAATTCAACAAACCATGGTAGATTTCAGTTGAGTACTAAATTGTGTTGAATGTGTGTAGTATTTTCTTCCTTGTGTTGGAAAGAAGGTCCAGTGGCTCAGCCAGCTGGCACTGGGATAAATGGTGTATTTTTAACCTGGTCTACCTTCCCAATATTTAGAATATTGCTAATGTAAATTTGCCAGCGCCTCCAAAGGCGTCTTACTATAGTGACTGAGATTTGCTGGCTCAATAAAGGGGAAGAGAATTACAGAGCAAACTATTTTGTAAATGTGAGCTTTCCTCTTCACTGGTCTGTGAGTCTTGTGCTACATGTTGTATAGATCTACTTAGTATAAAGTATCTTAGTTAAACTGCATTTTATTTTTTGGCAATCTGTTTTGCCTTATGGCATCATTAATGATGTGAATAGAAAAGAAACTTAAGTTTCAGAAATTAATTCCAGTCATTTTGCAGAACTCAAGCTGCCTAAACTCGTCTATATGTTTTTACTATAGCTCTTGAGCTCTTTTAATTGAAAAAGCACCTTAAGTTCATCTTAACTGAAATTGTTTATGTGTTTAAACTGCCATGTAAATGTGTTAAACTAGAATAACTTCTTTTTTTTTCAGCAGACCTGACCACAGAGAACAATCCCTTAGAGCTGTTTAACACTTTTTGCTCCATTTATCGCAGTCCAAGATTTGTTGCTCCTCTGAGAGACTGCCAGCATGGAGCACTGGACAGAGTTCTCAGCAGGAAGTCAGTGATCCCAGTTTCAGTCTCTTCTTCCTATAACGTTCCCCATCTCACGAGGCTTGGGACTGATACCATCTTTGATTTCTCATACCAAGTCAGACACGCCTGACTCTGTGGGTCCTGACACAACTCTATTTACAGATACTCTTTTAGATCAATATTAAAGCAGGCCTCAGATTTCCAAACATGAGACACCCTCAGGTCATCTTTTGGCTTGCCGCCCTTCTCTCTGCTGTACCAATGTGTTTCTAGGAGCAAAGCTGGAGAGGTTCATCAAGAAGCAATGTCCTGTGATAGGTTTTTAGCCATTCCTTGTCATTGCAGTTAGGTCTCTTAACAGATTAATCTTACCAGTATAAAATCTACATACCAACCTTTCCTTTTTTTTCTTCAAAAGCCGCTGATGCTAATGGCTGAATAGACTCCTGTGTTCACCCAGAAGCAGCTAGGTATTCATAACAACTCAGTGCTGTAATCATCCCTTATCAGAATGAGAACACAGATTATACAGCCCTGAGAGCACGGTTGTGCTAAAGCAAAACCCAGCCACTTTTGAGGGGAGACATGCTTTACAAGTATTTGGGGGTTGATATTAAAATTTCACTTTTTTATTGTCTTATAATGACTTGGTAGTGAGACATGCTCCAAAAATATCTGCCTGTAATTCATTCTATATGTGTTGAACACTGTCAGAGTGGAGCTGGGAAAATACCTGAATCCCAGTCACACAGAGTATGAAAAGGATAGCCATATATTAATATACTGCAAATTGGGGGTGGCAATGGATGTTTATTTTTCCCATTCCAGCTAGCATACATAATACAGCAATTAATGGGGTTATATCATAACCCATGCATTGGGGCTGCCGTTCACTTAAGTAGGCCCACCATTAGAAATAGGATTGTCACAGAAAGTGATTGGAAAGGTGATGTGCCCTATTTAACCACTTTTAAATGACCTTCAAATCAGGACCACTATTTCAGAACAGGTGCCTTTCCCGATGCAGGTCTTTCTAATAGTGTCATAATATTAACCATTCATTAACTGGGTTTATAGTGAATGAGGAGAAAAGCCATTTAACTTCTGGCCTTTGTTAAAAAGGGAACAATTTGATAAACCCTTTTAATATAACACAACTTTGAAGTTCTAGACATTGGCTCCTTTTCAAAGGGTCAAACAGCAGCAGTGCATCAATGCTCAGGCTCGTCTGGCATAGGAAGGCTTGTGCACATCACTCGGTTCAGATGTACTGAAACTGAAGATTTCCTTCTTGCAGTCACAAAGCAAATTTCATGTAAATTAAGCAAAGCAAATGCTATAGGAAATGTTCTTTAAACTGGAAGAGACTGTAGTAGGTTGTCAGTTCTCTGTGGGCTCTCTTAACAGGTGCCGCATGAGATGGCATAGTTAAATCTGAAGGATTAGTTCTGAATTTTACTTGCTCCAAGTTCTGCTTGGGTGCTTATTTGTTATCTTGCGTACAGACAGTTGTTTGATGCAAAAGTTGGCTTTTGGCAAACTAAGAGGAAGATGCATGAGAAGTATGAGAGGACCAGCCCTGCTATGTTTGTATGCTTTTGTTCTACTACACCAGATTGCTTCTCGGGCTCTTTTTGAACGTAACTCAAAATATACAGCTGGGCAAAAACGGATCTTAAGACATGGCCCAAGAGTCTGAACAGGGAAGTTGTGACTTAGGGTAAGAGTGACTCTACACATCTCTTGTCTTCTCTGCAAGTCAATCTACCTCCTCTCTCTTGCAGAATGTGGTCAAGGTTTGGTTGTTTCTTCAAAGCTTACTATTGATTCCCAATTTTGAAGAGACATATAAGAATATTCTTCCTCTAGGTACTGTTAGCAACCAAGTAGTAAAATCTTGATAGGCCTTCTGGTATTCTTCTGAAACCTCCAAGCCATCTGAGCTCTCCCTCTAGAATCCCAATGCCATCCTTTGCACTGCTTTGCAAGTCTTCCCTTGCCCTTCCCCTTGTGGTTCTCAAATATTGCAGTTGCCTTGTTCTTTGTTGTCTCTCTAGTGCAGATTATCAGGGAGTTAGAGGCCTTATCTACTACTCCACCCTGTTTGCTGTTTTATCCCAAACAGCTATCCTTAGACTTGCTCAGGATTTTCTTAATTTTAATTTTCCATTTCATCTGGGTGAGAAACCTTACCTCATTGTACCCCCACCAAAACACGCTGCCTGCCAGGCTTTTTCTGTTCCACCAGGTCTCTGTTTTCACAGGGCGTTGTTTCTCCGGATCCATTCTGAGAAATGCAAGGTGGCATCTTCATTGTACAGGCTTAGAAGTGCATTGTGAAGTGACTGCTGTTGTAAAGCTTTCCATTAGCAACATTAAAGCATGTTCATAGCACAAGATGGAAGCCGCTATTCAGGTTTCCTATAGCATATGAACCTCTTGGTGTAAACTCCTGACATGTAAATCCAGTGGCAGAGCTTTTAACTCTTTAGGAACAAGGCAGAAGTTTAAGTGTAGGTTATTGTCTCAGCTTTCCTTTTCTTCTTACTTTTTTTTTTTTGCTAGTGCACATCTTAGACTCATACTACTGAAGAATATGTCTAATTGAAAGGAGTAACATATATATATTGCTTATATGCAACAATAAGTTAAAATCTTCCCTGAAACCATAATTCTGTTGGAAATTCTATGCAGGCATTTTAAAATCTGGTTTATCTGCTAAGGACTTCCAGGACTGCTTAAATCTCCACTGTGAAATGCTGAATTCCGAATTTGTGTCATTTGGGAGCAGGAAGAAAGAGGTTTAGAAATATGTGATCTTTTTTCACAACCTGCCAGTACATACTATTCCAAAAATAAGCTGGAGAGGTAACTTTCAAAACTTCTACGTTTATGGATAAGATTCCCCGATAGCTTTTAACAGCTACTAGAAATCTAAAGCGCACAAACTTAAATTTACCATGCTTTCTGTTGTGGAAGGGATGTGATGTGGTGTTCAACTTTTTAATCCTGGAATACAAATTGATTTTAAAATGTGTTGAATATTTAAGGATGACTTCATGCAACTTAATAAAACCATTTGTAAAGTGTTTGTATACGACCCTTTGTATCATGTTGTTGGTACACCTTACCAGATTTTTTTTTTTAGGGCATGTATTCCATTCTTAATGTACAATTTCTATTGTTGCTGTAAATATTCTAAAAGAGAAAAAAAAAATCCTGTGGTAACCTTAATTATCAGCATGGAAATGGTTAATTTTTACTGAGCACAATGTATTTTTGAATGGGCCTTCCAAAATATGTCTTTAATAAAAATGCAGATTTTGCACTAGAACACTGGCGTTGCTCAGCAGCTGATCTTGTCCCCGATGCGTCTCCTCCAGAGTACCTCCCCACACATTAGCCCAGCTCATATGGGCAGAACAGGCCAGAACTGTACCAGGACTCCTCGCCTGACAGGTAGCTGCCAGATCCTGGGTAATGCCCCAGCTCAGAAGCCAGCTTGTATATGCCCTCAAGCCTGACGTTTCCACAGGAGCACAGGGAAAACAGCTCTGAAGCACCTTGTTGCCCACCAATCCTGTGGTCTCATACAGACATTGGTTGGAGCTGCTCTTCCTTTCAAGGCAGGAATCTCCACTACTTTCTCCTGTGAATGGTATCAACCCATCAATACCCTCAGCAGGCACTACTCAGGAATGAGGAGGCCCTGAAAGTTTCCAGCCCTTCAACTGTCTCTGCTGCAGAAGGGGATCCACTGTTGGTAGCATGTTGAGATTTCGTCCTTGCCGCATGTACACTGAGACTCTTCTAGGCAAATGTGCAGGTGTTAGTAATAACAGTTTTTGATGGGTTCTTCTTTAATGTGTCCTGGCCCTCACTTGCTTTGTTATTGTCTGCAGCTGTAAAATACTTTAAATATTTCTCTGTTGGTCTCTCATTCTTCAGGGTAATTGGAAAAAAACTGAGGAGTAGGGACTGCTTTATTTTGGTGTTCCTTCTCTCCCTCTGTGCTGCAGCAGCAGACTTGCTGAAAGCCGAGATTTGCAGTCTGGTCAGATCCTTCCAGATCTGATCACCTGATGGATTGTGCCACAGCCACAGCTGCTGTGAGAAGAGGCTGGTGCCTAGTGTCTTCACTGTGCTATACCCATTCCCTCCCAAACAGGAAAACTGCTAGCCTGAGCTAATGGCTTCAACCTCCATCAGGACAAGAGGTATAACATTTTAACAGTCCCAGCCAGAAATGTATTCTCCAGCCTATTTCCTTGAGGTGCCTAGCTCTGGGAATTTGGCTTTATTCTCACAACCTCATTTTGCTCTTACTTTTTCCAGGATCTCGTTGTAGTGACCCAGGCACTTTGTACCCTTTTCTGTACCACCCACAGAGGTGGTACCTGCAGAGCTCCAGAAAACAGAGTGGCCACGCTGTGGTAGCCCCAATGTATCAGCACTGGTCCCCTGTGGGATGGAAAGCATAGTGGTTATCTCTCATATCAAAGTGAAGGGATAATTCCTGCATGCACACATTAAGAGAAACAGCCTATTGGCTTTACAAATAGTGTGGTTGGTCTGGAGGGCTGAGGCAATCTCTTATCATATGGCATATATTGGGTAAGACTGACTTCTCAGCCTGATTCCCTCACTTCTCTCTGTAAGCAACCCACAATAAAAATTCAGGTCACAATGCTGAAGGCCACTCTTGGTCCTGCCTCTTATTGCAAACCTGATGCATTTTACACAGTTGCAAAGCCGTGCATTGGTCTCCTTACCTCTGCAGGAAAAGACACAGGATTTTCACTCCTACAGTACAAATGTGTTCTCAGTATTGATTTGCATTATCTCCTGCAGCCTCAGTTGCTGGGTTTGTTCTGGTTAATTGTGAATCGAGGTATCTTTGCCTCCAATTAAAAGGATAGTGATAAGCTAGGAAAAGTTAGACTTCATGAGGAAAACCTGTGTATTTTTGTAATTGCATTTGTCTGGTTCTATCCCACTTTCATAATGCCCTGTCACACAGTTACTCCAACATGCTGCATTCATGCAGAGGTGGAAGTGCAATTCAAAAAGCATTTTAGGACCACTTAATTAACTAAGCCTCTCAGCACCCTTCCTTTTAGATAAGAGGCGGAGGTTAAGTGAATTTCCAAAGGTCGATTAGCAGGCAAGCTGCACAGCTAGGATCAGAACAAAAAGCCTGCTTTAGCAGTAAACATTTAGACTCTGCAGATGGAAACCAGGAATAGGACCTTTCCCCACATAGACTGGAGAGGTGAACTCCAGGCAAAGGACAGGGCAAGAAGCAAATGAACTGTGAAATGCACAGTGTCCCAGTTAGTTCCACCTTATTTATCACTGTACATTTCAATCCGGAAAAGGAGTCTAGTGATTACTTTGAAAATGGGAAGCTAGACGACTAGCACAGGTCCTTCTCACCTAGACAGTCTTTTCCTCCACAGTTTTATTACATCCTATATGTAGGATCAGTCATGTGAAAATACATAATTTAATGTGGCGCCTTGGTCTACAGTGGTGCGTAGTCCATCCGTTCAGGCTGTGGATTATGCTTCTGAGCTCTTCCAAATTACACAGGAGCTCTTGGCCCCTGCCAGAGGGGTCTTTTCCAAAACCTGCCAACTTGCAAAAACCTGGACTGTGCATGGGAGCTCTTCAGAGGCCAGTCACAGCCAAGGCTTTGAGTAACTGCAGTCAAGCTTAACTGCTTTGAGGTGCTACAAACATTCATTTGCTGGCGCCCAGTGCATTCATTCACGCCTCTAACTGCGCTCCATGTTCCTCAGTCACACAACAAACCAGTGGCACCGAGCCTCCTTCCCACCAGCCACCAACCACCAGGACATGAAGCAGAGCTGCCTGGGCTACCCTTAGGGAAGAGGTACCAGTGTTCTGACATGATGGCAATCATGTCCAGGTGTCCTGGGTTCAGCAGTAGCGGTTATTTTTCTCCTTCTGAGTAGCTGGTGCAGTGCTGTGGTTTTGACTTTCAGCCTGGGAACAGCACTGATAACACTGATGTTTTTAGTTGTTGCTCAGTAATATTTACTCTGACCAAGGACTTTCTGACCCTCATGCTCTGCCAGGGAGGAGGGGAAGCCAGGAAGAAGCAGAGACAGGACACGTGATCCAAACTGACCAAAGAGGTATTCCATACCACAGCACATCATGTCTAGTATATAAACTGGAGGCAGTTGCCTGGAAGGGCTAGATCACTGCTCAGGTTGGGCTGGGTATCGGTTGGTGGGTGGTAAGCAGTTGTATTCTCTTACCCTGTTATTTCCCTTATCATTATTATTACTGGTGGTAGCAGCAGTGGTTTTTGTTATACCTTAGTTACTGGGCTGTTCTTATCATAACCCATGGGAGTTTACATTTTTTCGATTCTCCTCCCCATTCCTCTGGGAGCGGGGAGAGAAAAAGGGGGGAGTGAGAGAGCAGCTGCATGGCTCTGGGCTGCCAGCTGGGCTTAAACCATGACAGTTCTTTATGGCACCCAACTTGGGGCACAAAGGGTTTAGATAACGACAGATCTGACCAGAGTGTGTCTAATTGTATTTGTGATAAGCAATCCAAGCATTTAAAGCCTCTGTGGTATGGAGGATGATGGCTGAAGTACAAATATGGGGAGGCCTGGCAGATTGATTATATCACACTCCCACCAACCTGCAAAGGCAAGCGCCATGCGCTTACCATGGTGGAAGCAACCACCGGATGGCTGAAAACATATGCTGTGCCCCATGCCAC